>JACEGR010003221.1:0-109259 GCA_014170235.1 Listronotus bonariensis | reverse complement strand
GAAAAGTTATGACAAAATTATAATTTTTAAATATTATAATTTACATGTATTAGATAATATTATATATTATCTCAATAAAACTTGTTTTCACAAGCAATAAGGTATTTCATTTAAGTTGCGACGCTGCTGTTGCGGTTCGCAGTTCAATTGCTATTTTGTGTCGATCAAACTTAGGGAACAATCTTTTGAAGTTAGTTGATGTTTATGATTGACCAATAGGATAGCTTCTTAGTGTCACAAATAATAGAATACTCTACCTGCTAGTGTTCAACACACAGAAAATCAAGCAAAGATGGCATTATGGATGTACTATTATACATTATGTGAAAATCCACATTAAAATTTCAAAAATAGGTTTTCCAAAAAAATCCTAAAGTTCTCATAAGTGTAAACAAACCTCTAATGAAAATTTCAATGATGAAATTGATGCATGCAAAAATTATGAAAAGGAGTTTATTGGATATTAATGACCAGAAATGAAACACCATTTAACAATATATGTTTTATTAAAACAACAACAAAAATATTGATGTGTAAAAATAATTTAAAACTAAAAACAATCGTTTTTTCTTCTTAAATATTAATACCACCTGCATCTCTAAAAGACCAGTTGCTTTACAGAATATATACCGATTTCTTATACATGGTGTATTTAAAAGGTCTGTACAGTGCGACCAATCTAACTTGTCCACATTTTAAATGTCTATAACTCTTTTAATTTTCAACTTAAAAAGTTATCCAAAACCAACTTGTATAGTGAATTATCAAGTATTTTTTCTGTTATGAAAATTATACATAACAATTTTATTAACAGGATTTATTGACATAACTTTTTAAATGGGATACCCTGTATATTATACCACTATTAAAAGGTCTTTTAAGGAGCTTTACAAAAATGCCACATTTGATATATCTATCTTTAATAGTTTCAGAAATATGACCATTTAAATCTGAAAAATATATGTAATTTCCACTATACTTAGGTACAGGGCTCAGCTTAGACTGTAGATAGGTATAATGGAAATTAAATCTATTATTTTTTGAATTGGTCATATTTCAGAAACTATTAAAGAGATATATAACAAAAATGTAGTATTTTTTTAAAGCTCTTTAAAAGACCTTTTGAATGGTGGTATAATATACAGGGTGTTCCATTAAAAAAAAAGTTAGTTAGGTCAATATATTCTGTTAATAAAATTGTTTTGTGTAATCTTTTGTAAAACTTGATAATTCACTGTACAATTTGGTTTCTGGCTTATTTTTTTAAGTTAAGAAATAAAAAGTTATAGACATTTAAAATGTGGACAAGTTAGATTGGACGCACCATACAAAATGTTAGCACCCATTCCTTGGACCAAAATACAATTATATCTAACCCAATTTACCTTGGTTGAAAAGTTGATTGTTTGTGAGATACAGGGTTTCAACATTTTTGTTATTTTGGTTATTTTTAAATATCTTTTTATTATTGGTAAGTTTTTAATAAAATTAGATAAAAGGGGCTATTTCAGGATGGAGAATTGAAATAACCTCATGTTTTTATTTTAAAATGTGGAGAAAGGCACTTGCAGTCCGTTGCTTGTTCAAAATGCAATAACTATATTATAGCTTTGGTGACTTGTGAAAGTTGTACTGCAATTTTTACATCAATAAAATATATGTATATGAATATGAAGAATTTCTATTCTACCATATTTTCTGAACAGTACATACATAGTAAATATCACTACTATGCATTAAATGATTTATTCTACATGAAAAAACAATCTTTTATTTTCGTTTACATTTTATGTAGGACATTTATTTTTATTTTTATTTTTTGAATAAATGTTTGTCCTTTTTTGTGCAAAAAATACAAGAGAATAATTTTTTTCAATAAAGCCATAATATACCGGGGCAAAAAAAGTTATAACATTTTAAACATAAGCAAAGGACTACAGGTGGCGCCCTCTACATTTTTACAACAAAAAACCTCCTACACACAAATTTTGTACATTTTTGATGTTTAAAAGAAATATTTAAAAATAAAGCCAAAATAAAATGAAAACTTTGACACCCTGTATCTCGCACACCATCAACTCTTTGACTAAGGTAAATAGCATTAGATCGCTTTATTTTGGCACAAGAAGTTTCTAGTAGCATTTTGTACAGACCTGTTAGAGACAACATGTATATTTACGTACAAAAAATTTTGATTACTTAAGTCACAACATCTTGTGTATTTCAGATGACATGACCTATGACACGTAATAAAAATATATTAACCTAAATATTGCAATTTTTTTCAGTAACCAACTTTTTAACAGCATTTTGTGCTGATAAAATGACATCATTGACTCCTACACCATTATATGAAGAACCACACAAGTATAACGGAAGCTTCTTCTCTCTAATATAATTCCTAATGTTCTCTAAATTTTTTTCATGCCCTACCACATACTGAGGAATACAGTCCTTTAAAATATTAACCTGGTATTCTAAGGGGTCTGTTCTAATACCTAAAATATTTTTTATATTGTCTTTGGCTGTTTCCAGTAGAAAATCTTCACTGGAGTTCATACCAAAATAGTCCTGAAACCAAGCTCCCACCCATCATCACTGTCAACACAGTGCTGTCTTTGTACTGGTGGCAACATGAGTCAAAAATTACCCCTAATATGGGAAGT
This sequence comes from Listronotus bonariensis, assembly GCA_014170235.1. NCBI lineage: Eukaryota > Metazoa > Arthropoda > Insecta > Coleoptera > Curculionidae > Listronotus > Listronotus bonariensis. The sequence continues at coordinate 106,593 of JACEGR010003221.1, read as the reverse complement.
TTTTCTTTAGGAGGCACTAAAAAGCCAAAAGCGGGTTTTGTAATAAGGTCTCCTTTATAAAGAAGATTGATTACTGCGACTGTAACAGATTTAATGTTACTGAGCAATGCTGCTAAGTCAGGATGTTGATTTTGAATTAAGGGAGCTAATTGGGTAGCAGCTAGAGAGCTGATAACATGACTAGAATTAATTTTTTCACCATTATCTAAATAAACTTGTGCTTCTCCATTATCTTTAAATTCTAACTTGCTACTATTTACATTTGTTCGGATATCTAAATTTCCAAAACTACGAACAGCCTTTTCCAGTGCTTGTGGAAGTGTCTCCATGCCATCTTTAAATGTATAAACGTTCCATTTTTCTAGCTTACTTCTTCTAGCGAGAGCACCCAAATAAGTCTGCTTCTTCTTTTTGTCAAACATATGTTTAATAAGGCCTTTTGAAATGCTACCATAAGTTTGCTCATACTCAAACAACTGCTTCATAAGAAAATTGACACTTACCTCCTTGGAATTTCCAGCGCATATTCCACAAATCATGGAACTTATAAGATAATCAGCCATTTCTGAGCCAAATCTGCGGTTGGTGAAGTCATATATAGACTCGTCTGGAACCAATTTTGGTTTGGCATTTACATCTTGATATAGTTGCCTTAAGAGAGACTTGGAGAAAGGTTTTTGCTTTTTAAATAGGCTTCCTACGGAATTTGGTAACAGATGGAGCTCCCCATTGGCATAGATCATCCGATTCTTCGCTGCAATACTATTGTTGTCTATAGGAACTACGTCTTTAAATAAATTTAAGTCTTCAACTAAATTTAGTGTGTTTATTCCTGCATCTCCTTTTGGCCTGATCGTACGTGGGCCTTGTTCAAAAATAACACCGTTTTTTAGCTTATTTGATTTTATCCAGCCACCTAAACGATCCGAGGCTTCTATTAGGATTATTTTCTGGCCTTGGATTAATTTAGAAAGGTAGTAGGCTGATGAAAGCCCTGATAGGCCTCCGCCTAAAATAAATTTGGTCATTTTCAATTTCAAGTATCAATTTAAAAAGATAAAAAGAAACATAAATCTAAATAAATAAGTAGGGTTATGTTGCGTTTCTAATGACTATCTTTTTTTTTTGGGCTATAGCCGAATAGCAACAGCCAAACAAATGTGAGACAACATGTAGATGTTATTTGCCAGCACCTTCCAAAGGTGATCTTTGCGTCCCTCTCGCTTAAATGACGTTCCTAAAAGCATAGGCGTAGCCATGGTGGGAAAATATCAAATTATGTGCAGATATAATATTTAAATCTAGATTTAGGGCCCCGTCAGTGTTTATGACTTCAGAAATTATTAAATATTTTCATTTACCCAGATAACTTATTTTACGATTACCTTTTCTTCAAACCAAATTACTATGCCTTATTAGTTTTTTTTCTTGCCTGCACCCCCTCCACATAAACAAAACCCTGTCTACGCGGGGTCTACGCCTCTGCTAAGAAATATACCTTTTCCTTTTCTAGCTAATGAATTTAGTCATTAGACCAAAAGAATAATAAAAGCTCCGAATACAAAGCCCCTTTTTGTTAGGAAATGCAATTACATAATTTTAATTTTTATTCTTTAAATGCTTTATGTAAGGTGTCTCAAAACTGGTGCTCGCCATTATATTCAACATCTTACAGAACTAGTATAGGGTTTATTTATTAAATTTCCTAAAAACTGTTATCAGGGGCAATTACACAAGTGCATCAAACTTATCGATAATTTTGCTTGAAAGTGTATTGCCTGTGGAAACTAGAGTTCATTTTAATATTTTGGCTTTCTGCCAAAAGTGTGAAAATGAACAAGAGTAGTTTTTAGAAGGCAATACACTTGAAAGCTAAAAATCTGATTATTATAATGCATGAGTGTAATTTAGGGAGAAAATTACTTGAAAAAGTGAAACTACCAAAAAAGTAATAATAATTATCAAATTCAACAATTAAAAACATGACAGTGCAATTTTCGATTTCTACTATTCAGACCAAAATTATGACGTCATTTTAACGTCATTTAATGACGTGTTTTTGACGTCGTTAAAGTGAAGTCTTTTCGACGTCATTTTTTCGTCATACTAGCTCATAAAACTAATGACGTCATGTTTAGAAAACCCGCCAGAAAAATTTTGTGACATTATATGAGTCTGTGTCAAAATCCAACTCGAAATATCATAGTATGACAGAAAAAAATAAGACTAATAAATTTTACAAAAATTGAAAATAGGAAATAACTCTTACCGATAGATGGCGTAATGGACAATAAACTACTACGTTTATTCAACATCTTCGCTTTTTTATCGCCTACACCGCTACCGATGAGACCAAAATAGTTCGAGACCGGTCTGTAAGCTGGTAAGTCTCGGCTAGCTTTGAAAGAAATATTTTCGGCCAGTAAGCAACAATCTGCATCTCCAGGTTGGACAGTGTCCTCGAGGGAAGCGACCTGCAACTTTGTAACTTTTGAGCCGGTAGCAAGAGAAATTGCAAGCAGTAAGGAGTTTTTTCCTATATCAATTTTCAAATAAAATATCGTATCATTTTAGCTTTTAAAAACTATATGCGTCAATTTTCGTCATCTTAAAGACGTCATTATGACGTCATTAACGGTACGTCTTTGTCTGTTACTTAGGGAGGTCAATTTAACATCATTTTGTCGTCATCTTATGACGTAGGGAAAACTCTTACTGCTTATAATTTCCTCACTGCAAGGTCGCATTTCTCGGGACACTGTCCAACCTGGTAGTGTTGGGCGATATATCAATAACCGCGATATATTCACCGGTGAATGGAAAATCACTGTCGCTACCAGTGATTAACTTTTTGCAAATACGGTGATCAGTGATCGAAGCGAATAGTACAATCGGCATCGACACGACACGCATTGGATGATCGCGCCGATTAGTAATAGGATAAACCTATGAATTCTTATTTAAAATAAAAAATAATGTGTAGGTAACCAATATATCACATTAAGCTTGTTGTTGGCACACCTTATACAATAATGATTATTTGAGTTACCAACCCAAAAATTTAGATCTCGTACTGTTGCTGTTAATTTAATTTGCAGCATATTTATTTTTATAAAATTAATAAATAATAATATGCTGCATGTCAATAAAAACCGATAAAGAGCTACATAATATAATATATTCGTATTCGTTGCCAAACACCGAGCTGTTTTAATATTTCCATTTTTAGTTAAATATTTATATATATTCAGTCACTGCAGTGATTTAAATCACTGTTTAAAATTACTGTGATTTAAAAATCACTGTCGCCGTTTCACCGGTTACCGAAAAAATCATCGTATTTCCCTCGGTATTTCCCAACACTACAACCTGGAGATGCAGATTTTTACACTAGCCGAAGATATTTTTTCAAAGCTAATTGAGATCACCAACCGCAGACCGGTCTCGGAATACTTTGGTCTCATCGGTACGGTGAAGGTGATAAAAAGCGAAGATGTTGAATAAACGTAGTAGTTTATTGTCTATTGCGCCACCTATTGGTTGAGTTTTTTCTCTATTTCAATTTTGTAAAATTATTAGTCTTATTTTTCTGTCATATGATATTTCGGTTGGATTTTGACACGAATCATATGTCACAAAATTTTCTGGCGGATTTTCTAAACATGACGTCATTAGATTTTATGAGGTAGTGTGACGAAAAATGACGTCAAAAAGACGTCACTTCCACGACGTCATTAAAATGACGTTAAATTGATGTCATAATTTTGGTCTGATGACGTCCTATGACCAAAAATGACTTAAAAAATGACGTCATAATAGCGTCAGCTTGCTGCGTGGGTACTCGCCGTCACTGCCTCGTTATATTTTATTATACAGGGTATTTCCTTATTGCGATAAAAAAAATTAAGCATAGGTCCGGAAATGCAATGTTTCCAATATACAGGATGACAAACTTTAAATAAAAGCTTCAAACTTTTATCACAATTATCCGATTTTAATAAACTTTGGCAGAGAAATTTATAGCCTCAAGAGGCTTATGTAGCCTTTTATCAAGTCCAGTGGCGAGTGGCACCCGAACAAATATTTCTAACAAAAAAATATATGTACGTCACTGGGTTTTGTGCATTTTTTTGTATTTTCTTTGGAACCATAGAGAGAGAGAGAGAGAGAGAGAGAGAGAGAGAGAGAGAGAGAGAGAGAGAGAGAGAGAGAGAGAGAGAGAGAGAGAGAGAGAGGGGGGAGAGAGCGAGAGAGAAACTATTATTTTTTTTTTTTTAACGCAATATCTTCAAAACAGATATACATTTTTACCTGGCTACACCCATGGAAATCCTTGTTTTCCACGCCACTCGAGGCTCCACACCGGACTTAATATAATATAATAAATGTTATTTATTACACTTTTCAAAAAATTACCCTTAAAGCAGACCACTAATTTTTTTTCCGCAAGTAGGAAACACCCTCTGTAGAAACGATTTTTCATAAATTGGCTCCTCGTTATGAGTTTTACAAGCTGTTAATAACTGATCTTTAAGAGCACCCTGTATTTACGCATGGAACATTTTTCCCGGGGTAACAACGATCTCAATGCGGAAAAATCTCGCATAACATTTTCCATTTGCGATGTTTTACTTTTTGTGCTTTTTCAACCTTTCTGGCTCTGCAGTAGAGACAGAGAAAAATAACACGGATAACAACGCACGAGATGGTTTTTCTATGGCCTAAGGCGCTCTTTTCGTATAACTGTTTTCACAAGGTAATACGAGCTGCAGGTCGTTCAGCATTACATAGACGTAGAAAATTCTTTTTAAGATTCAGTACGGGAAAATCTGTTTAAAAATAGTATACATTATATTACAAGTTTTGATGTAATATATTTCACACAAATGAGACAATACCAGAACTCTGGAAATAACTTATGACACAACCCTTATAACTCTGTAAATGTATCTACCATCAGTGGCGTAGCTAGAGGTGTTGGGGCCCGTGGCGGAATGTATGCTTTTTTGTGAAAAAAATTTTGGAGATAAAAAAATGTTCTCATTCTTAAAGTCGGGGCCCTCCCTGTACTTTTTCTTCCTATTAAAAAAGTTAAGAACAAAAAAAACACCTTTAAATGGGGGCTTTTCTCACTATATGTCCTTCTTTTTTCTTCTAAAATTCCAGTTACTAACCACAAAAACCAGAAAAATGCCCTCCCTCGTTACGCTAGTGTCTACCATCGTGCCAAAAAAACTGGGACAACACAAAATTACGTGTTATCTCCTGGTCTATTGGAGTATTATGTTTTGATGTTGTCAAAGTTAATCTAATTTTGTGACAGCCGCAAGTGACTGATTGTCCAAGGGACTAGTTATCCAAGGGACATTTTTTGAACTTTGAGCTGTCTGATAAAGGATATTTTATTTTTTGTTTTTTTATGCATACGGTGAAGTTTAGATTAAATACGATCTTACCATAATTTATTTTAAAAAATGTAATTACGTTCTTCAGTTATTTAAGTTATTAATTGTCCAAGAGACTGGTTGTCGAAGTGTTATTTTTTAAAACTTTGAACTCTCTAATGGAACATAGTTTATTTTAGCTGCTTTTGCTCGAAGTAAAAATTTAAATCAAATACGATCTAAAACACCATCATTGATTAAAAAATATTAATTACTTACGTATTTTGCTGGTTATCCGAGGGACAAACAACATGAGCGTAGCCAGGTACCGGCATGGGGCAGCTGCCTCCCCCTATCCATGGACAAAATGTATAATTATTTTGTAAATGTTAAATTTATACATAGATTTAAGGACTTTACAACGAAAAATACATTTAAAATATAAAGAGTGCTTTCTAATTGCGGAAAAAAATAAAGGAAAATACATAAGCATATTTTATGAAAACAGAGTTCATAGGTCCGGAAAAGCATTGATTTCTAGATATAATATGCAAAACTTTAAAAAAACGTATTTTTTGCCTCTGAAGGGCGGAAAAAACCCACATATTTCAGAGGCTAAAATATGACGATCTAACCCAACTTATTTTAGTCAAAAAGTCAAAAATTTATTCTGGTTTTAGTTTTTTATAAATAATTTTGTTAATAATAAGTCTGTCATCACAATATTCGGCTACAAGGGTTCTAGAAGGTAAGAAATAAAAATTTGTAAATAATTTTATTTTTACCTTTAATGGGCTTGGACAAATTTAAAATGTAATAACTTTTTTGAGCCACTTTGTATGTAACTTTTTTAAATATTTTTTGTCAACATATTTTACATAAAAAAGGTATACTTGGTAAATGTAAATTTAGGCAGCCGTTCCTGAGATATCTGCATTTTAAAAAATCACTTTCTGTATGGCGAAGTCTAAGCTATACAGAGTGTTTCAGAATTGGATGGTAATTTTTTAGAGTATAAATCCTTACATAGTTTTAAGAAACAAAATTTATATAAACCTATGTCCTAAATGGCCTAACTTTTGAGATACAGAGTGGTAACAAACAAAGCTTATTTTTTTATAACTGTATCTCAAAAAATAAGTCTTTTAGGGCATAAGTTTATTTGAACTTTTCTTCTTAAAATCACCCAAAAATTTACACAATCACCCAAAGATTCACACAGTAAAAGATTAGCATCCAATACTCTGTATAGCTTAGACTTGGCCGTATAGGAAGTTATTTTTTAAATCCAGATATCTCAAAAACGGCTGCCTAAATCCTTTTTAATCAAGTATACCTAAAACTTTTAGTAATTAAAAATACCTTTAAATACATTATTAACCGAATATAATCCCCTGTGTCAAAGGTAGTTTCACCTCTAGAGTTGTTAAAAAAATTAAGCGACTTCAGAAAAAAACTCACTTTAAAGCAAAAAATAATAAATAATAATAGTTTTACAACAAAGACGGTTATTGACATTATGTTTTAAGTACTAAAGTTTTTGTTTATTAAAAAAAATGTAATTTTTCTCATTTCAGTTTATTATTATTTTATCTCTATATCTATATCTACCTGTAAGACGCAAAAATCTGATTAATTTAGGAAGATAAAGGTTTTACCAATAAGATAGTCAGAACTTTAAATTGTTACTTTGCATTGAAGTATGTCACCAAACTGTTATAATTGTATTCAATAATGTCTAGCAAGATATTATGGAGAGATACACGATTCGACAACGTGTAGAAATTATTAAAAATTAAATTATTAAAATCAAATTATTAAAATTTATCATTAGAATTTCGACAAATGGTAACATGAACTAACCGCCAAGGTAATGCGATCCCTTACCTTTGGATTATTTTCTGTGAGACTACCTTAAATGTGAGCTCTACGAGAATACGCCACGAACGATTCCTAACCTTAAGCAGAAGATTTCACGCACCATTACAAATTTACCGGGTGATATGATTGAAAAAGTCAAATCAGAAATCGGACCACAAGAATCTATTCAACTGAACAAAGTAAGGAAGAATATTTAAACAATATTATTTTTAAAACTAAATGCTATAAATTTTTATTATCAATAAAATTAAAATTAATTACATTTTGCTTGTAGTTATTAATTAGTGGCATTTTAAAGTTCTGACATTCTTTTTGGTAAGCCCTTTTATAAGAAATAGTGCACTATTTTGAATCAAACAATAGTTTTTTAAATCGGTCCACATCTGACGAAGTATTCGGTGAACATACATTTAAAAATACAACAAACATAAAACCTTCTTCTTTTTTGAAGTTTGTTAATTAAAACAGTACCATTAGCGTATCATACAATCATAAGTAGACAATTCTCTACTTACGATTATATGATACGCCTCTGGTGTCAAGTCGCGTTTTGTTTTTTCTTTTTATTGTCCAGGTTTATTGCTTTTCCATTAGCGACGATCCACCTTTTATATTCGCAGTTTTCCGCCCGCTTTTCCCAAAATTAAAATCTCTACTACGGGCAACGCAACGAGCGTACAGGCAGGAAAAGGGGGAATTTTTTCGCAGGTCATTTAATTTAGCCGTTTAACGCTTTTTGTTTACTTTTTATTTCCTGAAATCTTTCCGTATAGCTCCCTCGGTATTTTGAAAGATTATGTGATACAGAATCTACCGCTAACACAAAAGACCAAATTGTTAACAAAGTAGCTACATTAAAGAAATAGTTGTTTTTTTTATTTATTTATAAATATACACTACTTATCATTAATATTGTAACAACTAGAAATAATGTATCAAAATTGCAATGTCGTGTTAACAAACTCGGAGCTAAATTATTATGTGGTTGAAGTCTTAGCTAAATTTTAAAAGCTGTAAAATGCAATGTCATTGTCACCGAAATTTAAAAATATGGTTGGCTTCTAGGGTAAAAGTATACTAACTCAAGAATTGACTCAACATTGTAGAAGCCGCTCTTAACCATATTTTGCTGTTTCATATGCAATAATATTTGCTAAATAGAAGTGATGCCACTTTGGCGCAACGTTCTTAAAATTCTCATAATGAAAGAATTTCAACACTCAGCAGTCCTTCTTCAGGCATGATTCTTATATCGGGTGATGCATCGCCGGGCGGGACATAGGAAATCCCATGTAATTTTAATGGGGTCAATTATTGGCTCCCCTAATTATTTTAGAAAAAAATTCTTTTGAAGGTTATTGAAGAGCATGCAAATCTACGTCCATGGTAAAAACTTTAGATTTTTCGGTTAATCCTTTTGCTAGTTAGCTATATATCTTTAAAAATTGTTACATTATTATCGCCTCATATTTATGAACAAAAGAAAAATACCAATTAGCGTGACTTAACTTTGTCATTTTGAAATTTAGTGCTTTATTCTTATTAAAAAATCGTAGAGCGAAATGATTAACCATGAGTTATACTACTGAAGAAAAAGTATTGATGATTAAATGGTACTATCAAGGAAATAGTTACCAAAAGGTGTCAGACATGTTCGCTGCTCAGTATCCGAATAGACTGATAACTGGAAAATCAACAGTCGATAGGACTATCAAAAAATTTGAGACCAAAGGCACAGTGATAAATAACTGCAGATGTGAAGCTAGGGAGTATCAGAAGAAAATGTAAGAGATGATAGAGATTTGGAAATTTTATTGCACGTGGAAAAAAATGAAGGGAAGGTGAGTACAAGGAAACTTCAGGATATCATAGGTAAAGATCAATCAACAGTGCTCCGGACTTTGAAAAGACATAAATACATTTTATATACAAATATGAAAGACATCAAGAGCTAAGGGATGGGGGTGAAATACGACGGCAGGAATTTTGTTTTGCCATGATGGAAAGGGCAAACATAAAAAGGCACTTTTAAGAAATATTTGTTTTACTGATGAGTGCACATTTACGTTAAACAATGAAACGAATCATTAAAATTACCGATACTGGAGCAAAGAAAACCAACACAGATTTGTCGAAACCAAGACGCAATATCAACAGAAAGTAAGTTTGGGCGGGGATTTTCGGACAACATATTATTGGGCCATTTTACTAATTTTACCCGCTTTAAATGATGTATCCAGGGAAAATCAGGAAATTTGGTACCAAATGGATGGCTGACCGGCACATAATACTCTGGCTGTTCGGAAATATTTACACAATTCTTTTAATGGAAATGTTATTGGCCTACATCACACCATAAATTGGCCAGCCAGGTTTCCTGATATTTCGCCAAATGCATTTTTCCTTTGGGGCCATTTAAAAAGCTTGATATACAAGGATAAAAATTACTTTAATCTAGATGAATTAAAAAATGCTATTTCTGCAGAATGCAATAAAATTTCAATTTACCAGTTAGCCAATGTAAAAGACAATTTTATGAACGTCTGGGTTATTGCCTAGCGGTCAATGATTAAAATAAAATTTAACCGAGTGCTAATGAACCTTTCTTTATAGATTAAAACCTTTGTATTGTAAGTAACTTAATATTAAATATTTTATTATTTTATTTCTTTAAAAGTAATCATAACTTGAAAAACTACTAGACCTACTACCTACTATCAAGGCATATGGCTCTCCATATCATAACATCTTCACTCAGTGTGGAACTGGCCACCATTTGGCCCACCGGGCAGAAGTTCAAAATGGCCCCCTGCACAGGGTGTCCCAAATTTAAGGGTAACCATTGGGACTACGGCAACCGTAAGAAATACAAAGTTAGTTAAATTAGTGCGAAGTTGCATAATTAAGAGCACCTCAATGTACCTCCCAAAAATTTAGGAAACTCCAAAAACTTTTAGAGGTATCTGTAAAAAAAAATTATATGACTCTTATATTGTTGTAATAATATGCACCATTGAATTCTCCTTAAAAATATTTATCGAATGGATATATAACATGTATATACATTCGATATATTTAATACCCATAGCTTTTTGGCGCGAAATTGCTTGACTATCAAAATTTATCAGAGAGTTTTATTTTGAAATATTTAATAGAAAGAAATTAAAATCGAAGCCGTTCGCGAAATTATTGCAAATTTTCGTTACCTACCACAAAGCTGAAACTGTCGACTAAAATTAGGAGGTGGCCCAGTGGAATATTTAATAGTTCATAACTTTAATGCGCAATGATTTTTTTTTTACTTCAGATAGCTTTATTCAGAAATATTTAATGGTAATAAATAAAAATCAAAGCCATTTGCGAATTTACTGCATTTTTTTACCCCACAAATTTAAAATTGACGACTAGCATTAGGAGGTGGCGCAGTGGAATATTTAATAGTCCATAACTTCAATGCGCAAATACTTTCGACTATTAAAATTTATCAGATGGCTTCTCTTAGAAATATTTAATAGTAATAAATTAAAATCGAAGCAGTTCGCAAATTTATTGCAAATTTTTGTTACTACGAAGCTGAAACTAGTGACTAAATTTAAGAAATGGTCCAGTGGAATATTTAATAGTTCATAACTTTAATGCAAAAATTTTTTAAATTGAAAATTTAACAGAAGGCTTCAATTAGAAATATTTACAGTTAAGAAATTAAAAACTAAGCCGTTCGGGTATTATATTGCAAATTTTTATCAGAGGAAGCGAAGCGGTATATTCAATTGCTTATAACTTTTTTTGCGCAAATTTTTTTGACTAAAAAATTTATCAGTGGGCTTTATTCAGAAATTTGATTCATAAGAAATCAAAATCGAAGCCGTTCGCGAATTTATTGCAAATTTTCAATAACGCGAAGCTGAAACGACTAAAATTAGTAGGTGACCCAGTGGAATATTTAGGACTTCATAATTTCAATTCACAAAATTTTTTAACTATCAAAATTTATCAGGGATCCTTATTTAGAAATATTTAAAAGTTGAAAAGCAAAATTTAAGCCAAATTTTTAAGTATTTAATCACTAATTTTGCAACAATACCCATTTTTCTTATAAATTTAGTTAATCTGTCCCGCTTAAAAAAATTGTAGCGAAAAAAAATTCAACTGGCTATAAAAAACCCCAAAAATTAACTTTTGTCACAAATCGCTAAACAATTTTCTTTGCCTATTTTTTTAGGGCAATAGCAGGCGATATTGGCCTAAACAGGTGACACAGAATATTGTCACCTCCACATTTTTTTTTTTTTTTTTTTTTGAGACAGACCATTACAAACTTAAGGGTATAATAGAAGCCTTAATTGTCTTTTTTTTCAGTATCACTTCCAGTTTAACCGGATGTAATATAAACTTATCAACTTATTTAAAATACAAGTGCCTACTATTTTTTCTATATTTATAAAGGGGTAACAAAATCCTGTTACCAGGCATATTTCGTATGAGTTCAATGTCTCGTCTTACTTTCTAGATTAAAAAAAAATAATAATAAAAACCTACTTACGCGCCTGAGTCCGTTGCTGTTCAATCCTCACCCTTTTAGCATCCCCTATGTAACTATTAATCTATTACAAATTACAGTCTCAGGATTACGCATCAGTAAAGGATCAGGAAGTTATAGACGCATGGAAATCACACCTGGACAATTCCCACTGAGTCACACGTTTCATGTGGCCTAGAGCAGGAATGCTGCTGCAGGATTCGGGGTGGGTGGTGGTCAGGAAACGAGAGGGTAGTTAATAAAGATGCATGGATTTATGCTTCATCACCTTTGTGATACAACGGGCTATTGTGTTGGTATGACCACAAGAACTATTGTTACATGTAAAAACATATATAGTTATTATTACCTTAGACTTAATATGTTACACATACAGACTGAAAGAGGACAAAGGATCAAATATTTAATTAAAAAAATAGTAGTTCTTGATTAAAATGTTTGCTTAGAAAAAATATAATTCACAATAAGAAAATTTTCTTTTTGTATACAAGGTTCACAAAAACTTCAAAAACATGATTTTTCTCTCCAAGAGTAAATTTTAGTTAGTGAAAATTTGAACGTAAATTAACAAGTGATTGAAATGTTTATTGCTAAAAAAAAAACACAAGAATGGACTCTAGTTTCAAAAAGGAGATTTGGTATCTGCATTCTTAACAGTCTCAATTAAAATCCATTATTGCTTCAAATAAAAAAATGGGACATGTACAGGGTTTTTATTTATATTTTGCCGCCTACTTTTAACTATAAGCAAGAGAAATAAAAAAAAACGTCTTGCATAAAAGTGTCATACTTGTTTATCTATTATCTTTAGAGAATAAAAAAGAAACAAAAAACATCAAAACTCAAGAAAAATGAAGCGTTAAACTTTTTTTTAAATAGGACACTCTGTATATTACGCCACTATTAAAAAATATTTTAAAAAGATTTACAAAAATAATACATTTGATTTATTCATCTCAAATAGTTTTGGAAATATGGCCATTTAAATCTGGGTATAATTGCCATTACATCTACAGTTACACCTTAGTGCCGGCCGGTAGGTATATACAAATTATATCTACTATTTTTTAGATATAAGTTTCATGTTTCGAAAACTATTAAAACTAGATAAACCAAATGTGGTATATTTGCAAGGGTTTTTAAAATACCTTTTTAATGGTGACATAATATACAGGGTGTTCCATTTAAAAAAAGTTTAACCTTTTATTTTTCTTGAGTTTTGATGTTCATTTGTTTATTTTTATGCTTAAAAGATAATAGATAAAAAAATTATGAAACTTTTATACAGGACTTTTTTCTACTCTTCTTGCTTATAGTTAAAAGTGGAAGGCAAAATATAAATGAAAACCCTGTGCCTGCCCAAATAATACCTACCTATGATGTAAGTAACATATTTTTTTGTTTCTGTTTATTGAGCCTTCGATATTTTATTTTGTTTAAAAGTTAGGGGAGAGGAAGAAGAACTAATATCGCACTGTATATAAGGAGGCTAGTTCGAAGGTGTAGGTATCATCTCCATAATGCACATTTTTTAAAAAATAAACAAAGAACCTATAAATTAAATGCATTCTTGTTTAAGTTTAAATAGTAATAAAAAAGATAGATATAGATTGTACACTAAAACGACAACATAAACTGTTTCATACATAAATGACAACAGGGGTCGCATACGACCCCATGAAGAATTACTGATATTTTAAAGTTCAAACAGCTTAAAACCTATATAATTTCTTTTAGTTGGTTGTTTAGTAACTTAACGAATGATTTTTCACAGAAAAATAAAATTGATTTTTGCACATCTTTCTTATATTCCCATAATTAATCTTCAAATCATTACTTGTAAGCAGTAAAGCATTAAGTCTTCCAATTTTGTTTTATCGGTCTGTCTTGTATATCTTTGTGCTTTAAAAAAGTATATCTATTTCTACGTAGTTTTTTGTTTGAATGAGTAACAATTTTATGCAGCATGTTGTCGTCAAAATAAAATTTCCAAGCTTCCTACTTAGTTTTTGTTCCTTTAGGTTTAGGAAACTGCAGATCAATTTTTTTCCTGCCCGCGTATATTAAAAAAAGGTGTATAGTGCCATCTCTAACCACTGCTTCCATTGATCACTTCGTTGTAGATGTGCTAAAGGTACTTTATCCTCACGATTTATTTTCAGTTGGTTCCAACACTATTTCGACTGCCTCCACTTCTTTTCCTTCGTTTTCTTCAAATTCACATCCAATATCACTTAGGTCATAACTATTATTGTTAATTATCTTACTACTTCCTTTAGGTCGTCTTTAAATCCCTTTTAGTTCTTTTTAACTTCAATATTCTTTTTTGATGGACATGTTTTTTTATTATTCAAACAACAAAAGGGGTCGCAGGCGACCCCAAACACCTATAACTCAGGTAATAAACTTCTGCGGCATACGTAATTTGCTGTGGTAATAGTGACAGCCAAGCTACAAAGGTAGGTGTAGCAGCAAGATTATAATACAACTTTAGCAAGAAATATGTCTAAAATATTGTTTGGTGGAGACACAGGTGACCCCGTGTTGTCGTTTGAGGGTTAAATAAAAAAAACATGTCTTATTTGGGGGTGGGGGTGGCTGTATCCAGACAACTACAGTAAAGTCCTCCCTGTTAAACAAAACTCGAGCCGCCCGTGATCCCGAAGTATACGATATATAAAAATTTTTCAAACATCAAATAATAACACAACAAAATGTGTATCTTGTGTCATATTGAACTCTTTCTTACTGCTTATAAAACGTTTTTGCGCTTTAATAAGTAGTAGTTAAGTAGAGGCTGTTTCACAACTTAGCCAACAAACTTTAAGGGGTAATTCTACACTAAACAATATGAAAAAACTTAAACAAAATATTATTTGGCTTTTCTCCAGAATAAAATTAAAAATTTTATTTAACATTTAATCTCCCAGAAAACAAATAAAACATAAAATACTTCTTTCTAACAAGTTTATCAGTAAGTTTTTAGGTAAACTGCAGAGGCGCATTTACATATTTGGCGCCCGTAGGCTATTTTATTTTCGCCGCCCCTATGTTTATCTTTTTTCCTAAAAAAAATGTTGAAGACCAAAAAAAAGGTCCTCCCTTTCATTTCTTTCTTCGTCTCTTCTATTCTACGTACAAAATAATATATTTTATTTATAATAACAAAATCTGCCTCCCCTAAAACACGTCTGCCGCCCCCTAAAACACGTCTGCCGCCCCCTAAAAAACGCCGCCATAGGCTTCAGCCTACTCAGCCTTTTGGTAAATATGCCACTGGTAAAATGTTTACCACATTTTTGGTAAACTATTTACCACATTTTTGAGACGCAACCATTGGCCCAGTTCTCGTCTAGCGTCTTGTTAAAAATTTATTTTATTGCATTAAAATAATTTCAACCGAGTGCTAATGAACCTTTGTTTATAGATTGAAACCTTTGTACTGTAAGTAACTTAATATTAAATATTTCATTATTTTATTTCTTTTAAAGTAATAATAACTTTTATTATATTGTGTAAGAGCAGAATAGTTCTTCATAATGTATACAAGTTTTAATTTTCTTAAAATGTTAAATAAACTTTTTAATTTTATTCTGGAGAAAAGCCAAATGATATTATGTTTAAATTTAATCTTCCAGAAAACAAATATAACATAAAATGAAAAAACTCCATATAACAATTTGTCCTAAACGTCTAGTGTTCGAACAATAGGGTGTTAAAAAATTTAAAAAATGTTTTTTTAATAATAACTTTTATACCAATTGGGATATTTTTATAACATTTGGGGGACGTCTTCTATGCACCAAAACACATTTTTTGGCATACAAGAAAAAATATTTTAGTCCATGAGGGGTTTAAGGTAAATATTTTTAATAAAAAATGGTATACCGCTGCATTTTTCTAAAATAAAAATATTTTTAAAATTCCCATAAGGTTTGGAACAACTTTGACTTTTTTTAATTTGGTGCACGATTTTCGCGTAAATAAATAAAAACCATTTCTCGGCATAGGCAAATCCCTATCTTATTAAAGAATAAAATATCTATGGTAATGTTTCACTGTAAAATTTAATATTATCCATACAAAAATCACCGTGCCAAGTAATGGTTTTATTTATTCATTCAAATAAAAAAAGTCAGGAAATAAAGTTTGTTTCAAACCTAATGGGAATTTTCAAAATTATTTTTATTTAAAAAAAAATGCAGTGGCTTGCGGTTTTTTAGTAAAAAATATTTACCTTAACCCCCATGGACGACACTGGTAATAATCAATTTTTTTCTTATATGCTAAAAATGTGTTGTGGTGCAAAGAAGGCGTCTCCCAATTTTTAAGAAAATATCTCAATTGGTATAAAAGTTATTATAAAAAATCAATAATTTTTTAAAATTTTTCACACTCTGTAGTTCGAAAACTAAGACGTTTAGGACAAATTTTTATTTGAAGTTCTTTCACATTTTTTAGTGTAGAATTAGGCTTTAAAGTTTGTCGGCTAAGTTGTGAAATACCCTGTATTTACTTTTTGTCTTAACTCACTAATTTACCTAACCTTTTGGGTGCATGTCTTGGATATTAAAGAAACATGGATTATTAACTTCACTCAACCTCGCGCCCCGCACCATTCTATTACATGGATTATCAACCTTTAATCCCTCTCAACCACTCGACAAAAGTTGTCGCACAATAGGCTAAAATAACAGTAAAGCAATTTATCCGGCATACTGACAATGTTTATCGTGGATTACGAAAGAACGGGTCAATTTTTAGCCCCCGTGAGCCGCAGCACGAGGGGCTAATCCTCCGTACGTGCCGCAACCGATGACCTGAGGCCTATCGAGAGGCTGTTATGTCACGTGGTCCGCTAGTCTGGTAAACAATCAACGATCACGCGTGTGATTTTCCGGTAGTTGAACTAGGAAAACACTTTTCCGGTGTTAGAGTGTTACTGTTTTATACTAGTTTCGGTATGGTGAATATTGTTATGCGTTATTTCTGTATTAGTTTTTCTTATGCGCCTACTTTTTCTGCGTACACTGGGTTAGTAAAAGTATTGCAACTCTTAAATATTTTTAATACCACTTAAGCTACATTTACCAAATTTGGTCTATATAGTGTTTTGAACATGTGAAATTAAATAGTGGTATTGGCACGGTTGCCATATTTCCAAGTTTTGACCTACACGTATTTTTTCATTTTTTAATGTACAATAAAAGTAAATGTCCCATTTACTTTTATTGCATTAGATGGGCAGCTCAAAGTTAGTAAGTTTTTAAAATTTTTATTTTCAGCTAAAAGTACACTAGCGCCTAAATATCTTTAAAACCGCTAAAGCTGTGTTTACAAAGTTTGGAATTTGGGGGTTTTTAGACATGTCCATCTGATCAGTGACATTAGCTTTGTTGCCAAATTTTAATGAAAAGGCGGTGTTATCATATCTCGGTAACTGATAAAGATTCGTTTTTGAAAACTAGAAATCTTACTACAGTTGGCGTCCTCTTTTATTGCAAATAAAATAAATAGGGCATTCCATCTAAACTGCCAAAAATATTACGTGTAGCGCAAACACTGAAAAATCTGGCAACAATGACGATATCGCTGTTTAATTCTACTTGCCCAGATTCCCGAATTTGTAAACGCAGCTTAATCAGTTTTGGAGATCTTTGAGCGCATCTAAACTTTTTTACTTAAATTTAAATGTTGTCATATCTTAGCAACTAGTAAAAATTGAATTTTAAAAATTTGTGGACCTAATAAATTTGCCCTGCGCAATTTATTGCAATAAAACAATAAATGGGTCATTCTATTAAAAATAACCAAAAAATAAATGTAGCACAAAACTGGGAAATCTGGCAACGTCGTCGATATTAATTCTTCATACCCGATATCTTTCAGATACAAAATTTGGTTTTAAAAATATTAAGGAGTTGCAGTACTTTTTACTAACCCTGTATTTTTAAGTTAAAGACAGTTTAAAGGCGAAAATTGTAGTTAAGATTTTTTAGATAAATTTATATGAGTATTTGAAGGGGTCTCAGGTAATACCCAATTTTTAATTAATAAAATACATATTTAGGGTTAAGTTTCAAAAAAGCCGAAGATGGATCAGAAAAAATACTACCCAAAGTAAGAGGTAGGTATAAACATTTTATGCAGGTAAGCTTTTTTTAACAAAGTCCCAGTTATTACCAAACTTCTAATCAATAAAATAAAAATTTACGGTTTAGATCGTTCATCGATGGATTCGTTTCTTATAGATTCATTTTTTTCTATTTGTATATTTAATTTAAGGGCTTTTTTCACAAAACACGTCTATATCTATCCTTTGTCCTCTCATTTGCTCCTTTCCCAATAGCCAGGGGGTACAAAACATCTTAAAATGCCTTAAATCAATACCTTTTTTGCCAAAACTTACTATCTTTCATACATTTTCAAATGCCAGGGGTGCAAGTGCACCCCTTGCCAGGGCCATACTAACTGTTTGAAGCGCCCTAGGCTAGAATTTCCGGAGCGCCTATTTTCCACCAAAAATTTTTTGAAGAGAAAAAGAGAGAAAAAAGTTCCTTTCCTCTGTACCGCCTATTTTGAGTGCCAGGCGCCTTACTTCACCACCCGAAATAAAATTTGATGTAAAAAAAACAAGGAAGGTCATTCCCTCCTTTTCACGCCTATTTGCCTATTTCATTCCAAAGCACCTTATTTACTGACAAATTACTGACCAAAACTCCCCACTCAACCTAAACTTTTTAAAACCTTCCCTGTCTACCGCCTATTGCTCCCCTGTCTGGCGCCTATTTTTTCATGGCGCCCTAGGCTGCTAGCCTAGTCAGCCTAATGGATAATACGGCCCTGCCCCTTGCACCTCCCTCCCGGCGACAATGGATGGAACTCTGTTGGGTTAGTATTTTATAGACTAATTCTTTTTTATTTATATTTTAAATTTAAGGACTATTTAAAGCCTAAAGCGATGGTTATGTATTTTTATATAGTGTAATGTCAGTTCTTGATAAAGTCCCAATTTTTAACCAATTTCTAATGGTAGGATGCACAAGAGGGGATTTCGGAAGTTACTACAGCGCGGCAGATCTATGACGCTCAAGTAACTGCAAATTTAGCATCTTGGGCTCCCTACTATAAGCAATAAAATACATATGTATGATTTAGATAGAACCACAAAACAGAGAGAGTTAGAACCACAGTTGGTAAGTACCTTTTAAGTACATTCTCTTTCTGCTTAATCTATATTCAACCAATTTCTAAGAGAGCACAAATTTATTGGTAATAGTTTTTTTCTGTCGCAGCGATTTAGTGGTTTAGTATACAGGGTATAATTTAATTGATGGCTAAAAGTAAAGGGTATGATTCCTTAGCTCATTTTAAAAAATAAAGTTTATATAAACATATGTCCTAAACCTTTTAACTTTTAAGCGACAGGGTGTTAAAGTTTTAAAAAATGTTTTCTTATCATGTTTTTTAAAACTTTTTGAGATACATATTTTCATGGAATTTAAGAAGCATCTACCAATCACTAATAGGCATTTTTTGATGTAAAAGATGTTTAATTACTTATACCAGTGGCGTCCGAACTAGATGACTAGGGATTAAAAAAAATGTGTTACGCCATTGCTTTTTTCAAAAAAAAAAAAAAAATTTCTCATTTGTTTTTCAACAAATTTGACCTCTTTGTTTGATGCACCGTTTTCGCGTAAAAAATAAAAACCGTTTTTAATGCATTTTTGGTATAGTAAAATTATTTTAAACTAGTAGTCCGGTGCCCTTTTAAGTTTTTTTACGCAAAAACGGCGCATCGAATGAAAAAAATTGGGAGGTCAAATTTGTAGTAAAAGTAAGATGATTCAAAAAATGATTTTTGTTGGAAAAAGCAAATGCGTAACATTTTTTTTCGAAAAATATTCAGTACTTATCCCGTACGAAAGTGTGACTGAGAAGGAGTAGGAGTCAGGGCACAATAAGCCTTAAGGCTGCAGTGCACCACCTAGGGTGGGGGACAGTCAAAACCTGGGTGGTATGACCCCAAAAGGGTGGTAAAACCAACCAACCAACCCGTACGGACACTGCTGGTAGAAATATTTAAAAATCTTCTACATTAAAAAAAAAAGCTATTGGTGCTTAGTAGGTGCGTGCCAAATTTTATAAGAATATCTTGAACAGTTTTAAAGTTATAATATGTAAATATGTTTATTAAAACTTTTACACCCCGTAGGTTAAAAGTTAGGAGGTTAAGGATATATGTTAACATAACCGTTTCTTTTTTTTATCTTTTTGACATCCCGCAAAGGTCTATGCTTAAATACCAGAGTACCGTGGGTGTCGGGTTATTAGATATTTAACCCATCGTTTCCACTGTTCCATCAACGTTGTCCAAGCACTGAAATATGAAATTTTGCATTTTACAGCACCTTTTAGACAACGCGGTAGTGCTACCATGGACGTTATTTTTAAATAACTACTACCTAAATATGTCTCCCCACTGGAAATCAAACCGGCGACTTCTGGCTTCGAAGATGTTTACTACGCCACGAGGGTGACACGTTTTTCCTAAAATAGGCTTTGGAATCCATACAGTGTATTTTAAGTCATCATTTAAATTACACCCTGTATAGTGAAGTAGATAAAAATAATATTTAGTTGAGTATAAAGATCAATTCTCAAACCACCCTCCAAATTACTTTATACCCCATACGAAATCCAATGAAATAATACTGTCATTAGCTGAAGAACACACAATAACGACTGAATTAAGCTACATTAGTCAGCGTTTTCCATGAACATATCTCATCCGAGAAAAGCCCGCTTTCCCATTGAAAAGTTAGGCGCGTTCATTTGTCACCTGAAGTGAGACGCGAACCTCTTATACCTATATTGCTCGGTGTATAGTCCCTAGTAATCTGGGAGACATCGTTAAATTGCTCTTCTTGGGACAATGTAAGATGTCAACGATCTTATACTTTGTAGACAACGACGAAAGGTTTCTGGATGCATTTTTATATTTTTACCGTACAGTAGCGTAGCTAGGCGTAGGCGGTGTAGGCGGTTGCCAACGGCCTCACGCATGGGGAGCCTCGCGGCAAGGTAAAGGTATGAAATGTGATAAAGGGAAAAACACGCAAATGAAAGGGTGCGGACTTTTTTAGGCCCGTAATTGTAAGGTGCCATGAAAGAGGCCTCGCATAACGGTGTTTTGTCTAAAATAGCATAGAAAAAGACAGAAAGCATTGTGAAAACAAAAGGGGCCTCGTGGATTACTTTGCCTATGCCTAAAGAGCCTTGCAGAAAAGGTGAGGACCTTTTTTGCTTCTCCATTTTTTTGTGTTACGATCATTGTCGACGAAAGGGGCCTACTGTTACCGTAGCATATAGCAATCCGAACTTGCACGACGCGAACTAAAATGGCCCACACACAGACTATGCAGCTTGTATGAACGGTTGTATACAGACTGTCCACGGATGGAGTTAACAAGAGAAAAAATGGACCAAAAATTTTATTTTTCGAAAAAATCATTTTTCATATAAATTTTTGCTCGTAAAAAAATTAGTTGACGAAGGAAAAATGTTTATTTTGTATACAGGGTTCGTAAAACCTTGAAAAGCATGATTTTACTCTAAGAGTAAACTACCTGTATTTTTAGCAAAATATCATTTTAAAAAAGTATTTAGAATAGCATTTTAAATAACTTTATTAATAAGATTCATTAAACTGATTTTAAAGTTATCAAAAATTATGTATTTTAAATTTTTATAATAAAATTACCTAAAAAGCTTTTATAATTTGCTTTTAAACACGTGCTTTCTCAAAATTCCCACAAAACACAATTTTTTAACTGTAAACGCCAAATTATAGAGTTCAATAAAATTTTGACAATCGGTGCAACAAGT
Source organism: Listronotus bonariensis (assembly GCA_014170235.1). NCBI lineage: Eukaryota > Metazoa > Arthropoda > Insecta > Coleoptera > Curculionidae > Listronotus > Listronotus bonariensis. Next base: position 84,897 of record JACEGR010003221.1, on the reverse strand, counting down.
TGAATAGAGTTTTGTCTCAGACACATCCAATCTGAACATCAATCAGTCGTAAAGATTTGCAGTACAAAGGCCTACAGACTATGCAACTTGTTATACGGCAGGTTGTACAGACAGTCGGTGTAACAAGTTGCATAGACTCTTGCTTACAGACATATCCAATATGAACATTAGTTAGTCGTTAAGATTTGCAGTACAACGGCCGACAGACTACAGGTTGTATAGACAGTAGGTATTACAGACAATCGGTGCAACAAGTTGCATACACTTTTGCCCACAGACATGTTTTAATCAGAACATCAATAAAAGGAAATAGGCCTATCTGCGACTGGCTCATCTGTGACCGATCATTAAAAAGCAATAAAACCGACCTATAAGCGACCTATGGATTAAAGAGTGAACCCCAATGGGGCATAAGCATTGTTGCCAAGTTGTTCATAAACTCTTCCAATCCACGTTGTTTTCTTTTTGTGAAATATTTTAAAAAGTAAAAAAATTGTAGATACATTTATAATATTATTTATTTATTGCATATAGAGGCCTACAAATTTACGTAAATATAAAATACAAGAATATACGTATTGCAATATATGTATGTGTGTATTCGTCTTGGGTTTAATTACGGAATTTAAAAAAGGCGTTGCTTACCAGGACTAACCATTCGCAAGTGTGTATTAGTCTTGGGTTTAATTAAGTACCAACCCTTAGTACCCTTTTCTGATTCTAAGAAATATCTTTAATAGTCCACCTACATTTTGGCAACAGTGCATCTTAAATTTAATGTATTCTAGATTCACCAGATAGAAAAATGGGGGTTTGAAAAATTCGTCCGCTAATGCGCCGATTTTATTATCAATCGCAAATAAGCCGGTCGCTGTTGGGTCGACACCAATAAAAGATATACAGTTCGAATTTATTATCGTATTGGGAAAATAGTACAAATCAATTTGCATAAGCTTTTTTTGTACCTGACTGCTAAGAATTATAGCGTCCGTCCATAACAATCGACTATAAAAATAAAGTTAAAAATTACAAAAAAAATGTTGCGAAAAATTTGTTATTACAACGACGTATACAGGAGGATTCTCAAAAGTGCCCTTTTAAGATAGAAAAATAAGATAAAATTTTGTATCTCTATATTTGATATAATTATACTTAATTGTAAATTAGTTAATCTATTTACTTGCTTTCTAGAGGTACGCGTTCACTAGAGACGGACGGAAGCACGGATAATTTTTTCAATACATAAATCCCTGCCGTCTGCTCCGATGCGGTGCGCTTCTAATGGACGTGCTTTGACTTGTTTACAAGCCAGGCCAAGCGCCAGCGGTCTTGCCCGTCTGTCTTTAGTGGACAGCTACCCTATTATATTTTAGGCAAAGAAAATAATAGCTACCGCAATAGAAGTCCAGTTCAAATGCCTGAATCTACGAAGGATTTATCGCTGCGCGTAGTAAAGTAAAAACCAGTTATAAAAAGCCACAGACGTCATACAAATAAAGACGGAAATCAACTATTTCTTTCTAATTGCGTCATTTAAATAGTGTGCGAGCAACAAAAAGGTGAGATAGAACTGATGACCGCGTGGCTTCTTTACTACGGATGTTTACTTTATTAACAGCTTCGGAGTATATATTAGATAAACTAATACACTGATTTCTTTACATGTGTTCGCAATTCTGTTGCGGTAGCTATTATATTCTTTGCTTTAGGGTTAACCAGAATATGATGTTAAGAAAGAGTTTCTTTTTTTTGCTTGCATAGATATATCGTTTTATGATTTAGTTTTCGATGATAAAATGATAAAATAAATTTTCTAATTAAAATGGAAATTATTTGGCTGTTTCGGCTAACTGGTATGAGATCTTCATCAGAAAAGTCTTAAAGTCAAAATTTTCATAGCCAGAATTAAAATGGTAAAATATAACACAAACTCCCATTTTTAAGCGATCAGTGGAAGAATTATGATTTTACATATAGTGGCAAAATAGAGAAATAATAAAAAAACAGCTGCTGTGTTTTTCTGAATTTGTTTAATTTTAATATACGGACTGTCCACGGATGGAGTTTACAAGGTGACAAATGGACCAAAGATTTTATTTTTCGTAAAAAGTCATGTCTTCATAAGAATGTTTTGCTTGTAGACAAATAGGAATATGATTGACGAAAATCTGAATTTTTATACAGATTTCGTAAAAACTTGAAAACATAATTTTCTCCAAGAGTAAATTAGCTTTATTTTTAATTTTTAAGCAAAATGTCATTGAGAAAATTTATTGATAATAATGTTTGTAATCCAATTAAAGTAATAATACATTTTTTATTGAACTCCATAATTTAGCAAAAACGCTTTTACAGCTGAAAATTGTGTTCTGATTAGGAATTTGAAGAAAGCAGGTGTTTGAAAAACAAATTATGAAAGTTTTTTAGGTCATTTTATTACAAAAATTAAAAATTATTAATTTTTGATAATTCTATTACCAGTTTTATAAAACTTTTATTTTGCTCAAAAAAATAAATAAATAAAGGGAGTATACTTTTGAAGAAAAATCTGGTTTTTCATGTTTTTGCGAATCATATTTTTTACAAGCAAATATTTTTATAATAAATGACTTTTTATCGAAAACTGAAATTGCTTGTCTATTGGACCTCTTGTAAATCCCATTCGTGGACAGTCTGTAGAGTGCCACGATTAAGCGAAATCGGTCTCACCAAGTACAGCAAAACAAATCCTTAAAAAATCATTACATCCCATTCACGGTATTTCTGATGGCGTGGGCAACCTCTCAATACGTAAAATGCTTTTTTTTAATAGAACACCCTGTAGATATACTTATTTATTTATTTTTGGATCTTGCTAGCAAACAATGAATATTATTTTTATTTCATTACTCTAATAGTGTATGATCAAAAATTGGTAATAGATTATTCATGGACTAAAAAAAACTTTAATTCTTAATGCTTATTCTACATTCTTGATCCAAGATTTAGTTTATCGATGGTTGGAGCAAATGCGGCACTTAGTCGCAGCCTCGCCTCCTCGATCTGCGGGCGTTCCATTAAGCGACAGCAAAGTGACACTTTGTACGACGCGACGTCATTATTTAAATGTGGCGACGCCATTGTCAAATGGGGAAAGCGCCATCCACACTGTCGACTCGTCCAAAACTATTAGTATTCTTTAAATTTTTAATTCTACGAAAGCTCAGAGGAGCCAAGCAAAAAGTAAGTAGAAAATTTAAGCTACGATAAAAAAACATAAAATTGTGACTTATGTCACAATTCAACACATTGAAATGTCAAAAGGTACTATTAGTATTTCTTAAGTATTTTTTTTTAAATAGCTTGCAAAGAAAGTTATTCTCGAAAATGTCAAATTTGCTGTGGAAACGTCAATAGGTAGGTACCTAACAACATTTAGTGTTAAGTGTCTCTTGTACTGGGTTTTAATTTATATTTTGCCATCAACTTTTAACTATAAGCAATTTTTTATTTACCATCTTTTGAGCATAAAAAAGAAAGAAATGAACATCGAAAACTTTAGAAAAATGAAGAGGCAAACTTTTTTAAATGGGACACCCTGTATATTATGTCATCATTTAAAAAGTATTTTTAAAAGCTTTACAAAAATGCCTTATTTAATACATCTGTCTTTAATCGTTTCGGAAATATGGCCATATAAATCTGGGTATAATTTGCACTACATCTACAGTCTCACCTTAGTGCCGTAGGTGGGTATAATAGAAATTATATCTACTATTTTTCAGATTTAAGTTTTCATATTTCGAAAACTATTAAAGATATCTTTGTATATTAAATATGGTATATTTGTAGAGCTTTTTAAAAGACCTTTTAATGGTGTCATAATATACAGGGTGTTTTATTTAAAAAAAGGTTTAACCCTTAATTTTTTTGAGTTTTTAATGTTCATTTGATTATTTTTTTATGCTTAAAAGAATATAGATGAAAAAGTATAAACCTTTTATACAGGACGTTTTCTATCCTTTTTGCTGCTAGTTAAAAGTGGGTGGCAAAAGATAAATGAAAACCCTGTACTTCGTAAGAGTATTGTCGACCAAAATTTAATAAGCCAGCTAATTATAAGTACGTAAAAGTGCGGAAAAAATGCTACCACAAATTCCTGTGGAAAAAATATGTCGATATATCCCAATTTACCTTGTCCAAAAGTAGATGATTTCGGAGATACAGGGTGTCTAAACTTCATTATGGCTAAAGGGGGTTATGAGGTGTTAAAATTAAAATCTGCCCTCATTTTCATTGTAAAATTTAAAGGACGCCACCGGCGGTATCTTGCAATTTTAAGAAGAAAAATTTAAGTAATCCCATGCATGTCCTTAATGGCCTAATTTTGACATACGAAGTTGTAAAGTCTTAAAACACAAGATTATTTAAACTTCTCTTTTTATTATCACCTAAGAATTCACATTAATAAAGATTACCATCCTATTTTGGAACACGCTGTATAACTTAGACTTGACCATACAGAAAGGATTTTTAAAATCCAAACGTCTAAAAACTACTGCTCAAATTAACTTTTACCACTTCTTTTAGGTAAAATATGTTAAAAAATAGGATTTTCTTTACAAATTAAAAACAGAGTGTCTAAAAAAATCGTTTTAAATTCCTGAAAGATACCGCAGGTGGGACTCTCTATATTTCACAGTAAAAATGAGAGCACATTTTAATTTTTTACCCAGAAAACTCTCCTAGCCAAAAATTTAAATATTTTAAAAGAGGCGATATGTGGCTCTTCTCTTTTTATAAACGCCTATATTTTTACCATACTAATATATACATATATATACAGGGTCTAAACAAAATAATATTTGGCTTTCCTCCAGAATAAAGATACTTAATAAATATATATATTAAGAAACTTAAACTTTTATATATTATGAAGGGCTATTCAGCCTTGCAATATTATAGTAAAAATTAAGATAACTTTGAAATAAATAAATTTAAAGTAAATTATTAATTATAAAATATTTTTAAAAGTTTTAAAAACTTTCATATACAAGGTTGTAACCCCTAAACATAGATTCAAGGGTTTCCGGTCGAAATATATTTAATAATAATCTAATAATGAAGTAAGTTCTTAACGAGGCTACCAGGCCATGAACTGATCCCTCGGACGCGCCTCAAAAATGGGAAAAACTTTCTAATAAAAATGACTGATGATCTGACTAAAATTTGAAAAACAGTAATATTTCATTTTATACAGCGTGTCTATTTAAGTTCGCACCATATGAAAAGAAAAACTTTTTAATTATACATTTTATAAATTAAAATCTTTTCTATAAAAAGTTCTTCATTATCTAAAAGCTAAAATGCTATCATCGGATATTAATTGAAGTGATATTCGAGATATGTAAAAAAGTATGAACTTTGCACAAGGGAAAGTACCCTTATTTTTTGTAACATCAAACATTTTTATAAAGATGTTTAAATTTTTTTTTAATACGCAATTTGGTTAATTTATAAAAAAAACTTTTTATAACATTTTCTTTCTCTATAACGAGCGTTCCTGTCACTTTTAGCTGTTTTGACAGTTCTTAAGCTTTCTTTACATATTAGATTTCGTAATAGGTATGCACTAATGTACCTACAAACTTAAATTTTTACCCTGAACGCATAAAAATTAAAAAAATTTTTTTTTCGAAAATCAACCAATTTAGCATATTTAAGTGTTATGTTTAGTCCTAAACATTTTTTCTTTATAAAAATTTTTGACATTACAAAAAATAAGGGTACTTTTCTCATGAGCAAAATTTATATTTTTTGACGTTTGCATTTTAGGTTTTAGATCAGGCAGAACGTTTTATAAAGAATAACTTTTTTCTTGTAAAATTAGTAATAATTTTTTTCCATATGGTGAAAACTTAAGTAATAAATAAAATAACTATTAACTTTTTGAAGTGGCGTTGTAGTTCAAATTTTGAAAATCAATTAAATTCGAACTACAAATAATCCGTCGTATTTATTGGATGCATCGCGCGCCGTTCGACCATCGAATACAAACCCGTGTAAGCCCGAAGGCTTAACAGCATTAAGGCCTTTAGGCAATTTTCCGACAAATCCACGGGCCACGTTCCCTTTTGATCTACATAAAAATACACACAGAGTTCGGTGCATGCGAATGGAGGATTTAAAACGTAAATCGAATTGGAAAAAATGAATAAAAATAGGTTGAAAGCGCTCGGAAAAGCTCAAACACCGACGGTGGTTGAAAGAAAAACTGTTTCGAGGAAATGCGGTGAAAAGGTGATTTGCTATTTTAGAAAAGTTTGGGATATACTGGGTGCCCACGAAATTACCAGCAAGCCTACATGATTTTGAAATTTTGGTTGGATGTATGGTTGAATAGCATGCAGATTTCTGATGTTTTAGGTTTTGTGTAACATATCCGGTATAACGGGAAGTGCTCCTAACTCTGCTATTTTTGGACACCCTGTATATTTTTATAAAATCAAATCAATAGACAATTTAAAGTAAATAAATGTACCACAAGCTATACGTATTACGTACCATAATTAGTTTTTAGGATAATGGTTTTCGAAAATGTCATGTTAGCTGCCATTTCCAACAAGTGATGGTAGAAAAGGCCTAATGCGTTTTTTTATACATATTTAATAAGCTTTCTATCCTACAACCGTAAAAATATAATTTCCGATTTTACTGGAAGTCCCACAGAAATTGACTTTTTGCAGTAAAGAACTTCAATAATTCAAATGGAAACCACTGCATTAAGCCCCTTAATTTAAACTTAACACTTATTTTTCAATTCTTTTTGTAAATTATATTCTATCTTTGAACCTAATAGTTTTTAGGATATGTATGCTAAAACGCTAGGCTGTCTTAAAAATATCGATGAACATATTATTTTTTAACGTTACTATTATTAACTATAAAACTATTAGATTTAGAGATAGGATATACGCAACAAAAAAGATTGATAAATAAGTGGTAATTTAAATTTAAGGCTTAAGGTAGGGGTTTCCATTTGAATTAAATAAATAAATTAATTATAGTTCTTTGGCACAGTTCTGTGGTACTTTCTGAAAAACAGGAAATTGTATTTTTACGGTGGTAGGACATAAAGCTCAGTAAATATGTGTAAAAATCGCATCAGCCTTTTCTATCATCACTTGTTTTTTAACAAAATCGATGAAAATTTTCTCAAAAACTATTTAAGATAGGTAAACATGTGGTAAGGGAAAATGGCCTAAAATGACATACCTTATAAATTTTTGCCTATATTTCAATAAATATTAATGCAATTTATTATAATAAATTGTAAAGTGCCTTTATAACTTATTCTTAGTCATTACTTAAGCCAAGGTTCACCTAATCTAGCATGCAAAAAATATAACGACTATTTTTTATATCTATATATTTCATATATTCATGTCTTAAAGTATGTCATTTTAGGCATGGTGTTAGATAAAATAACACAGTAGTTTAGACTAAAATGGCATATACCTTCAACAAACCAATTCAAGGATTTTATAAAGTAAAAACCTATACATTAAATAACTTTAACACTCCTTTCTATTAAATACTTTTAACACTTAATAAATTAAATATTAAGGTACCTATGTAAATAATTCTTAACTGTTTTTTTAATATAACAACAAAGTTCACGGAAAATATCTTCGTTCTAGGGAAAACTAAGCGCATTTAGCATGGGCCCACTTTGAAAAACCTTGGCGTGTCGATTTTATTTTATATTTACCAACCATCAAAACAAAAAGTTTTTACGTTAATGAACACGTTAAAATAGTATGTCATTTTACACTTATTACATGTATGTCATTTTACCCAAATACGACAATTTAGCAAACATGCTTCAATTTTGAGAGAATAAATAAACCTATAGTAATCATATTTGTAAAAAAGATAGCCAAATTATTGTGTTTCGATAAAAAAAATAACAAAATTTGTAACAAAACTATGTAACTTCGCAAAAATACATAACTTCTTAATTCATTAGAATTATTTTGCGGTTGGTAAATTAAAAATTAAACTTGAAATGTCGTACAAAAAAACAGGGACATGCACCTGCACAGTAATTTCGATACTAACTGCAGGTATCATTTATTTTATGCTTTATTTGTTTTTGGGAGATTAAATTTAAACAAAATATTATTTGGCTTTTCCCCAGAATAAAATAAAAAGTTTATTTAAGATTTTAAGAAAATTAAAACTTTTATACATTATAAAGAACTATTCTGCCCTTACACAATATAATAAAAGTTATGATTACTTTAAAAGAAATAAAATAATCAAATATTTAACATTAAGTTACTTACAATACAAAGGTTTCAATCTACAAACAAAGTTTCATTAGCACTTGGTGGAAATTATTTTAATCCAATAAAATAAACTCTTAACAAGACGCCAGACGGGAACTGGGCCAATGATTGCATCTCAAAAATGTGGTAAATAGTTTACCAAAAATGTGGTAAACGGTTTACCTAAAAACTTACTGATAAACTTGTTGGAAAACTAAACAAAAAATAAAATGGAGTGTCTGATGGACATTTTAGAGTTTGACACTACTTTTGAAAAAATAACTGGTAAAAGATACACCTATTAGGTATCTTAACCAGATAAAAAGAATAGTTAAAAATATTTAGTCATATAATAAAGTATTTTATGCTTTATTTGTTTTTTGGGAAATTAAATTTAAACAATATATTATTTGGCTTTTCTCCAGACTAAAATTAAAAATGTATTTAAGATTTTGAGAAAATTAAAACTTTTATATATTATGAAGAAATATTCTGCTCTTACACAATATAATAAAAGTTATGACTACTTGAAAGGCAATAAAATAATGAAATATTTGATATTAAGTTACTTATAATACCTAGGTTTCAATTCACAAACAAAGGTAAACTTATTAGAAAACTAGAAGAGACGCAACCATTGGCCCAGTTCTCGTCTGGCGTCTTGTTAAGATTTTGATTTATTGGATTAAAATAATTTCAACCGAGTGCTAATTCGGCCAGTTTCCCCTACATATATTTTCTTGGAAATGCATGTAGAGTTAATTTTAGGAAAAATATATAGGGTGTTCCATTTAAAATAGCAAAGTTGAGAGCACTTTCGGTTAAACCGGATGTGCCACATAAATTGAGACATATCAAAATCTGCCTCCTAGCCAAACCTCTATAGAAAATAATAGGCTTGCTAGTAATCTTGTGGGCATCCGGTAGAGGATTTAACTGTAAAATAAGTTCCAATTTTCTAACTCTAACTCCAACTACAAAGATAGGATAAAAAAATTCCAGCCTAATAGTATAGTCCCGTTAGCTTACTTTAAATAAATTAGTATAAAACCTGTTGAATAGTATTTTTGATACGGAACATTTAGGAGTTTACCCATTAAAATGTATTGCTTTTAATTTAAATATACAGTATGATTTATTAAGTGTGCATATAACTAAAACTTTTTTATTTGTTATTTTTCAGGAAATTTTATTCTACCTATTGTACACAGATGGGGTTTACAAGAGGACAAATGGATACAAAATTTAATTTTTCGAAAAAAGTTATTCCTAATAAATATTTATGCTTGTAAAAAATATGAATCACGAAGAAAAATGTTAATTTGGTATACAGGTTAAGGCCACTAGTATCTGGTATGAATTAGGTGTGGGTCCTATGTCCCCTGTTATTAAATATAATCTTTAAAAAAATCCACGCCAGTGTATTTCACAACTATAAAAAAATATATTTAGTACCTTTTATTAGTGCCAATCGGAACAGAATAACCTAATGTTTTAAGATGTCCCTACTAAACAAAAACTTGTTTTTTTTGAAAACGCTTTATTTTATTGGCATAAAACAGTACCTTTTTATTAGCTTAGAGCTTAGAGCACAAAATAACTAGCTACGCAAAGTATCTTCTTTGCTAAGAGTTTAAGCTATCCCGGAATACTATTTTTATTCCTTTATTATACAGGGTTTAAAAATAATTAGTACTATTGTGTTAGCGTTTGTAAGCCCCTGGCGAACTAAAGAATGCTTATGGTTTACAAGGACGCCATTTTAAGGAGCCCTAACTAATTGATGAATATTATAAAATAATAACAAAATACAGGGTGATTCAAAAATCGATCACGAAACTTAATGGGGGCGATTCTACTTGACAAAATAAGGCTTCATATAATTTTTTTTCAAAATGTCATTCGTTTTCGAGTTACAAGCCGTCAAAGTTAAATTTTTATTTTGGATTTTTCGCCATATTGCATTTATTGTTTAACCAATCCAGTTGATATTTGGCACACAAATCGAGCTTGGCAGATTCTAAAATTTTAAGACAAAAGTACTTTTTTTAAATACCGCCAGAGGGCACTTTACCTAAAACTTAAAATTTATTTACATCATAACTTTTTATTTTGACATATCGCAAAGCTGGGGGCGCCATTTTATAGACAATCAAAAACTTAAAAAATATGGTACTCGTTATTAAAGTCGATAAATCTTACTGTTTAGGCACCAATAGACATCAAAGTTTTCATCAATTTCAATCAAATTACCTACATACATACAGGGTGTCTAGTAACTTAACCGACAAAGTTAACCAAACGATTCTACAACAAAAAATAAGAAAAACACTTTATATAAACATATGTCCTAAACGTTTTAGTTTTTGAACTACGTGGTGTTAAAAATTAAAAAGAAAAAAGTTTTTTATATGTTTTTTAATACACTGTTTAGCATGTGATTAACTTTCCCTATCTTAATCTAGCGCGCTTGAAAATTTCTAAAATTATTATTTTCGAACTTATTACGAGTTAATTCCAAAAATCCTGTTAACATCAGCTGGGCCTGAACACGTCATCCAACAACTGGCTATTGCTATGGTTTCTCGGATTACGCTATGCATACTTCGATCTTATTTACCTCGTAGTACAACATTAAAGGCCTTGTAACTTCGAAAAGATTAATTTTAGAGAAAAAATTTAAAATAAAAGTTGTGAAAAATTTATTGTTCTAAAAGTTTAGTCATTAGCAATTTCTTGTTTAAACAATTATTAGAAGAGATATTGGTAAAAAGTCAATAAACAAACAGTAATAATCGTACAAATCGTAAACGGTAAGTGATACGAAAAAAATAAAATAAAATAAAAAAGATAAAAAATTTAATTATCAAAAATAAAGATTCTTATAATTATGGGCCTCAAGTGCACGGTTACGGAGATATAGGCCCAAACGGTTTTTCGCAAAATGGTGGCACTTCCGGTCGCCATATTTGTCAGTATTTTGTGTTTTTAGATTCACTCCTGGGTCCGTATTCTTGGGTGTTAGGGAGAAGAAATTGTGAGAGAAAGTGGTAAAAAATGGGAGTGGCCAAGAAATCCTGTATTCTTGAAGCCAATTCTATCAAAAAGTGATAGAAATCAATTTCCTTTGGGAGCAAATGATTTCTCTTGGTATTGACTAAGAGAAATTCGAAAAATCGGGAGAAAATTGGTTTACATAACCTATAAACTTAAGCTTTAGGCTTTGACTATCCTGCCAGAATTTACAAAGGACCTTCTGAATTATAACCGGAAGGCAGTAAGAATAATAGTGGGTCAACTGACAGGTCATTGCAGACTGAATAAGCACATGGAAACTATGGGCCTGGCAGAAGAAAACCTATGTAGGTTCTGCCAGGAGGAGGAAGAAACCGCAGAACACGTATGGTGCTACTGCGAAGCCCTTTGTCGTCTGCGGTTTGCAAGGCTGGGTGAAGAAAAACCTAAAGCGGCAAGATATACCAAGGGGCCAGTTTCAAGCTTGTGGAGTCTGATTAAACAGAACGGCTTGGATAGCGTGCTCTAACCTATGGACGGATGACACACAATAAACCTGAGCAGGTTGCAGTGTTAGAGGATATGCAATCCACCTCCTAATCTAATCTAATCTAATCTAATCCTGTGAGGATTTTTATTAATACATATTTATTACTTAATTTTTTTATTTTGATTGTAAAAAATGAATAATGTTAATAACTTAATATATTGGAACGACATAATTAATAAAAATGTAGTGGAGGCAGTAGAGAAGTGGCATATTAGGATAGACATTCTTGTTCAAAGAGATCCCTTTACAGTTTCAGATCAAAAATTTGTAAAGATGTTTAGATTGGCCAAAAAATTTGGTGTACAAATTGGTAGAGGTACTGACCTTTATGCAACCCCAACCACGAGCTTCGGCATTTTCAATGACTACAAATGTAAGCACATATCTACTTTTACCAAGAAAACAATAGTGTGGTTGTGTGTTTAATGTCATAAATAGTTTTAGAAACCTAATAAAAAAATTGAATCTATAATCCTTGGTATATTTGGGGATTTTCGTGAACTGCACCAGGTTCAGGCCCCCTTCATTCTCTTTACAAAAACTTTGTTAAACAAAAAAAAAAAAAAAATCATCATCCCAAAATTCTTAATATTGGGCTCCCCTCTTCTGTATTTTATGAAAAAAAAGGTTCCTACCTTCAAAACTACGCTCCTCAACCCTAATATGTACCTTTTTTGTATAAGGACCCCTCCTTTTGGAGCCTCTTGTAACTGGGGCCCAGGGCGGTATGCCCCCTCTCGATACGCTTGTGCTTTTTAGGGATTTTTGTCTCCATGATATAGATTTAAACGTTAATAAAATGCTAAACACTAGAAAAGTTAAATGTTCGTTTACTCTACAAAATTTCGGTTCCAAACTGCCAAACAAAATATCTTTGGTTAGTTCTTCACTGTCAAAATTATCTTTATTTTCATTGGCCCAAATTTAACATATATGTTTGGCAACACTGCCTCATAATTTGTATTCTCCTTTCTATCGAGCCCGTTAAAGAATACTGTCATTGGAAAACGATAAAAAATTGGGGGAGTAGAAAAGCTGAGGGAGTGTGACTTTCTCTCAAAATCAAGAATACAGGCCCTGGAGAATTATGCATTATGGACAAGAGTATTTCGCTCCCCATTGCCTGTACTACAGAAATTGCCAACGTGTTCTGATTAATAAAAATACATTTATTACATTTCAAAAAAAGGACAAAAATAATATAAGTACTATTTTTTATTATTTTCAGAAAAAAAAATACGATATTTAATCCATCTTCTTTTAGTTCTACAACATAGTCTAAACTTAATTTTCCCTTCCATATTTTTCTTTCCAAACTTCAGCCCTTTTCCATGATAGCTGGAAGCCGCTTGCAATAAGTTGTTAATCCTTGGAAAGCCGCGAGCAAGGCAAAAAGGGTTGCGTTTCGTCACTTATTCTCGGGGTGCATTTACACAGGGATTAGGACACTTACCACCTCGAAAATTAATATTTAATTTTAAACTTCACTGGTTGATTTAGGAAGTTAGTTGGGAAGTAACAAGTAGAAAGATAGCAAGAAGAATAACTTTTTATACAGGATGTTTCTACACAAATGCGAAAAATTTTAGAAGGTGATTTTCCACTAAAAATGAGAAAAAAACTTTACATAAACATATGTCCTAAAAGTGTTAGTTTTGGAACTAAACGGTGTTCATTTTTTTATATAATTACACATTTATAATAGACGCACCCTATGCATCAGAATAGATTTTTGGCATACAAGAAAAAAAATGTGTCTTCCATGAGGGGTTTAAGGTAAATATTTTTCCAGAAAAAAATGGTACGCCACTGCATTTTTCTTAAATAAAAATCTTCTTTTTATATCCCTGTTTAGTTTAGAACAAATATGATCTGTTTACTTTTTTGTTTCATGTACGGTTTTTGCGTAAATATATGGAAACCATTTTTCGGCATGGTCAAATTCCTATCTAATTAAAGAATAAATAACGAAGGTTAATTTTTAATGTAGAATTTCATATTAGGAATATAAACTGACCATGCCAAAAAATATTATAAATTACGCAAAAACGTACATCAAATTATTTTGAAAAAGATTTATATTTTAGAAAAATTCAGTGGCGTACCATTTTTTTTTAATATTTACCTTAGGCCCTTCATGGAAGACACTGGTATCTTTTTTTTTTGTGTGCCAAAAACGTATTCTGGTGCAAAACAAAAACAACATATTTTTTTAAATTTTAATATTCTATAGTTTAAAAACTAAGACGTTTATGTTCATAATTTTTTTTCTTATTTTTTGGTAAAAATCACCTTCTAAAATGTTTCGCATTTGTTTAAAAACACCCTGTATAGAATGATTTAAGAATCGGTTCATTGCATAAAATTTATTCTGAATCAAAAACACGTTATACGGTGAGGACGTGTGGGTTTGGAACAAATTGTGTGGAAGTATTTTAAAACCGCTCAAATAAGTCAATCTTTAATTTGTCTGTGGGTTTACAGGTGTTAGGAAAATAATGTTCGTAACTTTAACAGGTGATTTCTTGCATTATTCTAAGCAAAACGGTTCATAACAAACTGTCCAAAAATCAATCGTATTAGAGAAAATTGAGTCGTAAGTAATTACATTTTTCCAAACATTTGGCAACGTTGCAACACACAGGGATACGAGCGCACAAGGACAGCAACACTGATCCATCGAATGGTTACATTTTTTATTTATTAACGCTTTCATTGCATTACATTTATTCAACAAAAAAACAGGACTTACCGATACGTGGTGATACACACCACCAATAACCACAATTATTAGTCATTTATTTTTAACGATGCGATGCCATGCACCAAAAAAAGAAACAAAAACACAACATTCGTAAATTACTTAAGGTTACATTAAATGTACTAGTAATCACTAATCACAATACCTACTCTGAAGTCTTTGGGAATCTTCTACAAATGTTTTTTTAGCTGGTAGCCTTCGATCAGAGTAGCTTACCAGTGACGAAAATTTTTGTGTGTCACGCTCAAGGACTTGAAGCTCTTGACCTGCTATAAAAAGTTAGTCACTGAACCGCATCCTTAGACAAGGAAAGAGAGATAACTTTAGGAAATTTTAAAATTTCGTTTTTTTAACCTTTCTTGGCTTTATAATAATAATATCTTTTTAATATCTAATTTCAATTTTAAACCTACAAAAAAATGGCGGTATATTGAAAATTACCTGATACTCCAGTTAGATGGCCGTATCTAATAAAGTTGATACACTTAATGTGGTAAAGCTCTTTTAAGGATTTATTTAATGGTAATATTGGTGATACTATACAGGGTCGGACAAAAAGTATATATTTTTTAAATGAAGCATCTTGCATGTTATATTATTATAAAAAGATTTCGTAAAGACCTTTAAGAAAATACCACATAGGCTATATCTACCTTTATTAGTTTTGGAGATATGGCCATCCAAATCAGATATTCAGGATTTTTTTCTTAAGTACCGCCATATTTTGAGAGTTGAAGGTATTTGCTTTATATTCTGGGGTTATAAAGTATGTGTCCCAAGTCTGACCCCCTTTGAAATATTGTTTTGGCGTCCCCCTTAACCCTCAGCAAGAAGGAGCCGTTCGCCTTATTAATAACTCTTGATTTACAAAAAGGCTTCCTTCTCTCGTCTCATCGTGGGGCTTTGGGTGATTTATTGCTTTTTTATAGCTACTTTCATGGCTTCTGCTCTAAGGAATTGTTCAATATAGATAATTTCTCAACTTGCGGTGCGGTCCCCAACAGAAAAACTCGTGGTTCCGCCCGTATGCATCTCTGTACGGTCTAACTGGACAGGCCCTGAACTTCTCACTTTGTTCTTTCTTTTATCCCTAGAGTTTCTGAAATGCAGACCTGCTGCCCATGGAGGTCTTTTCTTTCCATCCCTTTCCCAATCTTTAAGTATTTAAGTCTCGTGTCAACATTTTTTTTCTTACCTCGTTTTAAAGATCATTTTCCTTGGAACTTTATCCATTTTTCGCCAGGTCTATTATCCAAAGATAAAAAAAGAGATTTTGCCAAAATAAATAAAAAAAGAGAGAGAAAACGGAAGACATCACCACCATAATAAGATAATTAATAGTTTAAAAAAACTAAAAAAACACGCTTTTATATGCAACCGAACTAAAAATTAAAAAATAATTTTTCATTAAAAAAATATTTTCACTTCATAGTAAAAAGCGTGGGGTGCTTAATATATTAAATGTTATAATTATTATATTTGCCAATATCTATGATGGAAAAGTTATGAAAAAATAGTAAAATGCACCCCACGCTTTTTACTATGAAGTGAAAATATTTTTTTAATGAAAAATTATTTTTTAATTTTAGTTCGGTTGCATATAAAAGCGTGTTTTTAGTTTTTTAAACTATTAATTATTTTTCATTTTTAGTTCGTTATATTGCACAAAATTCTTAATATAACAGTAAATTAGAACATACTATTTAATTAAGCAGCAAAAGAAAATAACCAGCCCCTATGAAATGACAATGGTAGCAAATTTTAAAATTTGCAAAAGATTACAACTCACTAAAAAATTTCTTCTTCATTAAGTAGCAAAGTTTCAAATTTTGCCAACAGATGGCAATCCAGGCAATGTTTGGACCGTTGCCAACATTTTGCAATCCACTAAAAAATTTCTTCTTCATTTAATAGCAAAGTTTGAAATTTTTCCAACAGATGGCATCCTAGGTGTTGTTTTTATAATATAATGGAATTTTTTTCCTGGCGATTAAAAAAGATAAAGGGATACTGTTTGCAGATTATTGCATTGTCATGGGTCCTTAATACGTGTGCAAAGTTTCAAAGAAATCGAATAGCTGGAAGTTGGTTAAAATTAGGCTCAAAGATTCCGTTACATAGCCAGATTGATAGATACATACAACCCAAGTTAATAAAAGCGTGTTAATAAATAATTAATAGTTTAAAAAAACTAAAAACACGCTTTTATATGCAACCGAACTAAAAATTAGAAAATAATTTTTCATTAAAAAAATATTGTCATTTCATAGTAAAAAGCGTGGGGTGCATTTTACTATTTTTTCATAACTTTTCCATCATAGATATTTGCAAATATAATAATTATAACATTTAATATATTTATCACCCCACGCTTTTTACTATGAAATGACAATATTTTTTTAATGAAAATTATTTTCTAATTTTTAGTTCAGGTTGATATAAAAGCGTGTTTTTTAGTTTTTAAACTATTAATTATTTTTCATTTTTAGTTTCTGCTACTCTTGACAAAATGGCGAAAATTTTTTTAATGAACAAGAGTGGCAAATTTTAAAATTTTTCCAACAGATTGCAACTCACTAAAAATTTTTTCTTCATTAAGTAGCAAAGTTTGAAATTTTGCCAACAGATGGCAATCCAGGCAATGTTTGGACCGTTGCCAATATATTGCAACCCACTAAAAAATTTCTTCTTCATTTAATAGCAAAGTTTGAAATGTTGCCAACAGATGGCAACCTAGGTGTTGTTTTTATATTTTTATAATATAATGGAATTTTTTTTCCTGGCGATCCAAAAAAGAATGTTAATTTTTATTAATTGCACATTATGTATTATGTATACATTACACATAATGTAATTTTTATTATGGAATCCTTGAACTAATGGTGCAACTAACCCTATATTTTTATTGTTCATAAAAATTGAACACCAATGGTGCAACTAACCAAATTGTGTAAAAACTAAAAAATTTCTTCTTCATTTAATAGCAAAGTTTGAAATGTTGCCAACAGATGGCATCCTAGGTGTTGTTTTTATAATATAATGGAATTTTTTTCCTGGCGATTCAAAAAAGATAACGGGATACTGTTTGCAGATTATTGCATTGTCATGTTTCCTTAATACGTGTGCAAAGTTTCAAAGAAATCGAATAGCTGGAAGTTGGTTAAAATTAGGCTCAAAGATTCCGTTACATAGCCAGATTGATAGTTACAATCCAAGTTAATAATAAAAGCGTGTTAAAAAGAGTATTTTTTTCTGGTGTGTATTGGATATTCCGATAATAGGCCTGGCGAAAAATGGATAAAGTTCCAAGGAAAATGATCTTTTGTGGAAATAAAAGTGATCGATAACCATTTAGTGTGTATTTTTGAATATGTCACTACCGACCCAAGCACTGTCACAACCGCCCCTAGGATGTGATCGGTTATGACACTTTCTTTTTTTCTCTAACTTTCCCCTGTAAGTTAACCATAGTACTCAGAAATATATTTTTGTATTTATACGTAGGCAAATGTACTATTCATCAAATGAAACTTATTTTGTACAGCTAACTGCCATAATAAAAAAATTATTGGTGGTCAAATGAAAATTGTCTACCCAGTCTCCCCTACTTACAATTAAGGTAAACCATTTTTTTATTATTGTTGCCCTCACTAAAGATGGCGTCCCACTAGTGTCAGCGAGCAAGATAACGTGCGACTACAAGCCTAAATCACCATCTGTGGGTATTGTCTACATGTGAATGTGGCCTTGAGGGACACCGATTATTTTAAATTGGATTTTTGTTAATTAGGCCTTATTACCCGACAGACCTTATTAGCTGCACCTACCTTATTTCTCATATATTTTTATTAAGAATTATTTTCAATGAATACAAAATTCTGATCTAATATCTATAAACAATAAACTAATTTTCTCTGAAAAATGTTCGTCAACATTTTTTACGATCCAATATTGGAAATCAAAACGTGCCGGAAAGTCCGAAAGGGTAGCTTTTCACTGTTTGCCATCAATGTTTTGATAAACTCAGCGTTTCTAACCCTTTCCGATGGCCTTTTTAATTTAGAAATTAATGGTGAAAAATCAGAAAATAAACCTTTAGAAACTGGGTAAATATTTTGTTTTCATAACGAAAATCGACACGCATAAAATGAATTTTTAAAATTGTTGTTTTAATCGCCAGTTTTCTAGTCCAAGAAGTGGCTCTGGATTATAGACCCTTGAAGTTTTTAGATGAACATGAAATGGTCCTTGCTAGTGTATCTGCTCTCCCACTGTTTTTTGTAAAACGATGAAAATTTAATGATTTTAAGGCATTCTAGCTGTCTGAGATGTTTGTGTAAATTTTTTTAAAGTTGAAAACCCTGTGTATTGTGTCACTATTAAAAACGTCTTTTTGAACTAAAAAATACCATACATTAATATGCCTATATTTAATAGCTTCTGAAATACAACGATTTAAATTTGAAATACACTATATATAATTTTCACTAGACATTAAGCCAATAGCAAAGACAATTGTAGTTTCACTATAGACTCCCAGAACAATGCTAAATTTTTGGCATCAGTTTTGACGCTCTGGCTTGACTGAATTTATGAAGCGGCAAATTATACGTACTGTTTAAGTGTGTACTCGATGAATACCCGCTTCATAAATTCCATGAAGCGAGCGTCCAAGCTGATGACCAAAAGTTTAGCATTGTTCTGTGTGTCTATAGTGAAACTACAATTGTCTTGGGCCATAGATTAAGCTTAGTGCTCACAGCTTAGTTATAATGAAAATTATACCGGTATGGAAACAAAACCGTCGATCAAAAGGAAATCATGCACTGAATCCCTTCCACCAATTTGCTATGTACTCTCCTGAAATTTACCGCTACAACAAGCCTGTTATTCGAGCAGAACGAAATCAGGAGCACTTCGCATACACCGCTTCCGTTTTTGATTTTTTTTTATGTTTTTAATTTCCTATTGTCGGCCAGTTGGTTTCCACACCTGTATGTGCTATTCTTTATATTTAATTGGCCATATTTTGAAAGACAATATCTCAAGATGGATATATCAAATTGGAGGGCTAGTATATACAGGCTGTCCGCTTATTAATAGTACACCTAATAGCCACCGATTCCTCATGCAAAAATATTAAGATTTAACCACACACATACCTATAATATAGGCCCCATAGCCCCTCCCCTATGACCGCCCCTGTTTTAAAGCCACTTTTAAAAGCCGCTTTAACTTAAGCTAGCTTCAACTATTCAATATAAACGTGGTCAGTCCCGACCTTATAGGTATGTACATGTTTCCTTATTGCAAAAATTTTATTGAAATCTACGATGACAACCACTAAAACGCTTAACACAAGTTGAAGTCTGATTTTTGATTTTTTAAATGATACAAATTATTTCTTCAATATACACTTAAAAATTTAATTCATTTCATTCAAAACTTCAATTTACACACGAAAATGAAAGTAATCGTAAAATTAATTTCCTCGATGTAACAATAAGCTATGATAATGATGGCATAATAAAAACAAACTGGTATACAAAACCAGTATGGTCTGGTAGATACCTTAATTTTAACTCAAACACCCCAAATGCATACAAAAAAGTGTTGTCAACTCATTAGTTGACAGAGCAATAAAACTTTCTGATCCAAAACACAGACCACAAAATCTTAAAAAAATAAGAGAAGTCTTAAAAATAACCAATACCCAAAAAATTTCACAGAACCTATCATAAAATCGAGAATAAATAATATATATAACTCTAATAAACACCAACACAAAAACAGTGATAAAGACAAAAATACATTTCATTACCCTATAACCCTGAAATAAATCATAAAATTAAAAAGTTTTAAAACCATTTAAAATTCATGTTGCTGAAAAACCACTAAATAACTCAAAAACACTTTTACTAAACTAAAACCCGAAATTCCACAATTAGAACAAACAAACCTCATTTATAAAATAGACTGTCTAAACTGTCCAAAATCATACATTGGCCAAACAAAACAGTATTTAAAAATAGAATAAAAGAACATCAAACAAGTATTAGAAACATTAAAGAAAATTCGACAGCACTAGCTAATCACGCAATAGAAAACTTACATTATTTTGACTTTAAAAGCGTACAAATTTTAGACTACGAAACAAATTTTAGAAAAAGAAATATAAAAGAGATGATTCACATTAAAAAAACCAAAAATACAGTAAACCATAGGACCGACACAAATAATCTTAGTATTGTATATAATAACCTTATTACAGGATAATAAAATGCAAATTTTTACTATCAAAATTAGGAAAAACCGAAAGGTATAATAAACGTCAAATAAAACCAAGATTACTGGAAAAAAAATGTTAGTTCTCTCCAAGCTTTCAAAATGTAACATTGTAGTTTTAATTTGTAAATATTAGTGATTAAGTTTAAAAAAGGTATGTTAATTTTAAATTATTTTATATTAATAATAGCAGCGCCCTTTGAATAATATTTTTCTTTTGCTTTGTATTAAAATTAAGATCGTTGTTTTTTAAATTATAGATTCTGAAGATGGTTTAATAATAAACCGAAACGTCAACAAACATCAAATAGTTTCTCATTTAATTGACCGAAAACCCAAAAACAAAAACTAAATTAATAAATATACGGTCAGGAAAAGAATATACTAATTTAAAAATATGTTATTAACTGCAACAACAGCAAAAAAATATGACAAACAAATGTGTGCCCCAAAAGGGTTTAAAGAGTTTACGATAAGGGCTCTGGAGTTGCAACGTTGCCAAGCAGTCAAGGGGGGCAAACCGGGGTTTCTGCCCCGGGTGACACCTCCAAGGGGCGGCAAAATCAAAAACTTCTAGATTTTTGCTTTTCAGTTTTTATTTGGGATAGCAGAGGACTTCAAATAATGGTAAAGGGGCGCAATTTGAATGGTGGTTGCGGAATGGGAGGGGGCGGCAGACGACAATTTTTGCCTCTCCCCTAAAAAAATGAAGATCCGCCGCTGTTGCCAATCTTGATTTATAAACTTGACGTTTTGTTGCTTGACAAGTCAAACTTATGCCGTTTAATTAATACAACCATGTATGAACGCCGTCGCTTCACCACATTTGGCTTGTTGTTTGACGTGACCAAGTTTTGACTTTTGTTGTTCTTTCAACAATTTACAAACTGCGAAACGTCTATTCGGTCTATTTTTATTTCAATGAGATTTTTAACTGAATTTAGAAAAAGTTTGAATTTAGACTTTAAAGTCTAATATATATCTATAAATTCATAGAAAAAGTCTAAATTCCAAATTAGAAACCTGAATTCAGAAAAAAAAATCCAATATGAGACATTAAAGTACGGAAAAAAAACATTCCCCCCATCATATGTCACGTAACAAGCGATAAATCGACAACACGGCTTTGCCAAGTGACCCGTGGTTGTAAAGTGTGGGAACTTGTCAGGTGGGCGTAACGACTCTAAGGGGGTTGCGAACGAAGGAGGCGTGGCCAACCCCTATTCGGGACCAATCGGAACGCGGCGTAGTATCGACTCCCGTCACAGTCAGCCGACTCTTCGACGTTCCGACGTCTGACGGTGGTCGGGGAGAGAATGTGCACGATGATGGGTGGCCGGGGAATGAACGGGGGTCAAGGTAGGAAGACGGAATAAGTTAATTGAATCTTTAATTGATTTTGGAGCTTTGAGTTAGCGTGATATTTGGCGGATGGGGTAAATGATTTCGGTAAAGGGGATGTTGGTCGTAATGGGAAAATTTCAAAATCGTACATGGTCACACATTAAACAAAGACTATTTTAAAAGCATTGTAAAATATTACATATTTTTGACAAAGAACATTTTGCATTATAATTTTATAAAATTATATAAAATAAATGATAAATCCATCTCATGGTGTTTCAAAATTTAGTGCAAATATTTTAAGGACGTATTTTTGAGGTCAACATAGGACCCCCACGTTTTTCCTATATCCGTGTGCCCTAAGTGCACCCCTTCCGAGCTATCGCTATGGTATTAGGTAAAAAATTAAATATTTTGAAGTTTAACTACATTTTTACATCACATAGTACAAAATTTTGAACACCTGCCTTACTTTAGGTGCTGTATACACAGGGCCGTTCCTGGCGGGCAGCTGGTGCGCTCAGACCTCCTTTTTTATTTTGCCCTTCAAAAATATTTATGAATAAAAAAAAATCAATGTGTAGAATTGTGGAATACTTTAATAAAGGACTTTTAGTAATGTTTGAGAAAGTGGGGACCTTTTGTTTTGCTGTTCAATATTGTATTTTTCAGGAGTGCCCAATAATTTCTTGCACAGGGCGCAAGTCATCCTTGGAACGGCCCTGTGTATACAGGGTGTTCCTTAAAGACATGCTACTATTAAAGGGGGCGACTAAGAGGTATTAAAAAATACAAAAAAATATTGTTTCTTTTTATAATAACTATATTACCAATTTACATATTTTTGAAACATTTTGGGGATGCCTCTTATGCACTAGAAGACATTTTTTGACATACAAGAATAAAATTTACCAGGTTCGTCCCTGAAGGGTTTAAAGTAAATTTTGTAAAGAAAAAACCGGTACGCAACTGCATTATTCTAAAATATTAATATATATATTTTTTAAATACCATTTAATTTATAACAAAGGTCTCTTGACTCTTTTTTTATTTGATTTACAGTTTTCGAGCAAATAAATAGAAACCATTTCTCGGCATGGTCAAATTCCTGTATCTCATTAAAGAATAAATAACAAAGGTGATTTTTTACTTAAGAATTTGATATCGGCGATTCGAAATGAGTCCAAATATCACCCTCTTTTAAATATAAATATGTCTTTAAGAGTCTTTAAGAAACCCTCTTGTCCTAAAAAATGTTTAACCCCAAGCTTTAAGGGGTAATTAAGGGGGACAAAAACGGATAATGACCAACATTTTATGTGTCTCTTATGTGTATTTTTTTAAATTAAGCTGGCCACCGAATTGTCCAAACATTTGGTCTCTTTTACTTTTGTGATACAGCGAATGGTTTTTATAAAATCGCCTTTAAAAAAATGTAATGTCTTAATAATGTCTAAAAATGTTGTTTGACCTATCTGTCAAACTAAGTAAAACCTTTTTTTTAATTAGGGTATTTATAATTGTAAATTATTTCAGTAATTTTATTTTATCTCTAGAAACATTTCGTAAGTTTGAAAGAAATTTGGAAGCTGGCTAATATTGTGAATAATTTTGTTTGTGGTTTAACAAAACCAGAATAGCTTGTTAAAGTTAATAACGGTAATTTTATTAATATTTATTACTTACTTATACCTACAGGTTGTTTCCTAATTCCGGTAAAAAAGGTAGGAGCTTATTCATGAGGTAATTATAAAAAAAAGTTTATTTATACATAGGTCCGGAACTGCACCTTTAACCGATTTTAACAATTTTGCAGTGTTAGTTGTAGTATTAACAGGCTAATTTAGTAGATAACTAAAAATTATTTCTGACAAAAAAATGTCTGTATTGTCTTGCATTTTTTTAATATATTTTTAAAGTAGCCAAATAAAAGTATCTATAGATTTTTGTCTCTTGATTTATTTCGTTTCTTGCTTAGCTTTCGAGAAAAAAAATCAATTAATTACATGTTCCACCCAATAAACATATGAAAAAATTAAAAATAGGTTATTTAGTAAGTTAGTTTAGAGATATGTTTAATTACCTAAGTAAGTATTTATTGGTGTTGCTACATATGTAAATTAAACAGGATTAAAAAAACAATTAAAAAAATCCTTATTTTTATTACGTATTTTATTTTTTTCTCGAAAACTAAGGAGGATAGAAAAAATATTGAAAAACCAAAAACTGACTTTGTTGTATTTAAAAAAAAAAATGTAAAAATTACAGAAAAATTGTGGCGTACTTATATTTTTTCGGTTATAACTAGTTCCTGTGTCACTCAAGACGCCACTGGACCTAATAAATTAAATTAAGTCTAAATAGGTCCCTTGACACTTTCGAATTTTGTTAAAATTAGATAAGGGAATTTTATAATATTCATTAAAAAAAAACGATTTTTTAAGTTTAACACCCTGTATCTTGGAAACAATACAATTCTGGACCTATGTTTATACCAACTTTTTTCATAGAATTAGCCTGGGAATAAATGTGCCCATAATTTTTTTACTGCATTTCGGAAGCACTATACAGAATATTATACATTTGTCTTAAAATAAATAGTAATTTCGAATTTTTATGTTATTTTTTCTACATCTAGCATCCAATTATAAAGATGTATATCTGTAACTTAAAAAAACCTTAGTGGCAGTCGAAGAACTGGTGTTTTCTTGTTTGGATACCTAATAAAATTGTACCTCTTTTGACCTTTTTAATTCTGGTTTGGTCATCTGGACAAAATGCATAAATATTTCTTGTTTGGTATCCTAAAGGTGTTCATATAATTTAGTAATATAGACAGACATATCCATTCTAAGTTAACACGAGTGCTGGTATGCGCATATTTAAATGTTAGTTTTAATAAAATCCATGTGTGAAGACTCCTAAATCAGTATCAGTCTTAGTTCATAAGAATCGCGAAACGTGTTCTGATTGGTCAATTTCTAACGACTTGCGAATGTTTCGTTACAAATGAACCAATCAAAACACGATTCGCAAATCGCATTTCGCAAGCTTATGAACTAGGCTTTATTGCTTACAATAGTTCTGTTATTATTACAAAGTATAGGTGGGGCAGGTAATGGTTAGTTCTGGTTAGTTAAATCTTGATTTTTTTCAATTCCTTAACGAAACCAAAGACTAATACACACTTTATAAATCCACTTAGGGATTCTATGCCCACCTTTAGGGTACCGAACAAGAATAAATAAATATGCATTTTTGTCGAGGACCAAACCAACAAAAAGGGCCAAAAGAACTAAAATTTTATTCGGTGCCCAAACAAGAATTTCCCAAAACCGCATAGGCTTAAGAACTATCATTAAATAACGTAACTAGACCCAAGAAACTTTTTTCGTAATTTCAAAATTAATAAAATAAGTATATGTATAACACTGAATATCTTCCCATCTTCTTCCCGACGAACAAAGATAAAAGAGGTGGGGGAATGACATGTCGGCGCTAGGGGTGGTGACAAAATGGCCTGCAAACCTGCCGAACATCGTCAGCAGGCCACCCTGTTTTCCAGCTGCCAGAAAGCGCCACCGATTCAGTCAGCGCGAAAATTTTATTCCTGTTGGACGCGTGTTCGAGGTTGCAGGAGTTTTTAAAATAATTAACGATAATATTAGTATCGATGTATTTTTAATTTTAAAATAGGAAAAAGAAATTTTCTATACAGTGGATTAACGTTTTGTATTTACTTGACTCAGCAGGATATATTAAATAAAAAAACCTTTCTCCTGCGATTTTACGAAAAGAGGAATAAAGCCGGAAATTTCGTTTTATCACTGTGGCGCGATATAGTTTTCAAAAATTTTATTTATTAATTAAAATAGAACAACTATTTTTCCGTGATTAACTCGCATAATTTCAGTTTTTGTGGAGGTTTTTTGAAGAGAGTGTCAGAGGAGAAATTCAAGATTGATTCTTCGATTTGGGGCAAAGTTAGGCCCCCGCTGGCCGAAGAATGGGAACAGGTAAGAGCTCGATATTTAATAAATTATAAAAAAAAGATGACAAGAAAGCTAATTAATCAATCTTGCAATGTACTATTTAAACAAAGATAAATAGGGGAAATCATGCACTGGCGTTGATAATATTTTAAAATTTTCATATCTAAGAACTGGAATACAGAACTCACCCTAAATTTATACCAGATACTAGTGACCCTAAGATGAATACTTTGGTAAAGAAAATTTTAATTTTATGATTGGTGAAAAAAGCGATTGATTTTATTGGATTACCTTCCCCCGAAAAAAATCGAAGTTTTAAAAGCAAATTCTCTGTTTATATTTTTTTCGTAAATGTAAATTTTGCTAAAACTTCTACCTTTTTCCTATAACTAGAGGGATCTGAAAATTTTGCATAAAAAATTGTGAAGTAAAAATTGTTTAACTAGCTATAGTTTTTTAAAAATTATAGATATTTTCTTAAAAATTAAATTTTGTTGATAAAATTTGATTTAATTTACAAAAAAAATACAAAAAGAGAATTTTCTTTGAAAACTATTTATTAAAAAAATAGAAACATACAAAATTTTACATCTACATGACAGACAGTACGGATTTTGTCACAAAATATTTATTGTAGATCTTCTTGCCTTAGTCTTACACAACTAAAATCAGTCCCTTCAGTTACTTGCCAACGATCGTTGAGACAAATATATAATAAGTTTATACCCAATCCATCTGCGCCACCCTGTATAAATAAAGTTTTTGATCAAACCACTCATGCGCTGCTTACCAAACTTAGATCCCATTGCCTTTTATGTAGTGTAGCAGTAAATACATCCAAAAATATGTAACTGGGAAAACAACATTGTCTAATTTTACATTCGTATCAAAAGATTCAAGCTTTAAAAGACGATATTTTCACAAACAACACACGATATTAAACTATTAAACTACTACACGATATTAACTATATATAAACTAGACTTCTGCCAGTCAAATTGTGTTCCCCGTAACCCCAGGCTTTCATAACTTGTGCTTTAAGAAAAATTGGCTAGTATAATTCAATTCGTTATAGCCTCTGCTAGGGTCAAAATATTTCTTAAATAACCAGAACTAACCCGGTAAATTTCTTTTCATGCAAAATAAAAGTCAATTGTTGCAGGAAAATGATATAAGGCAAAAGACACTTCAAAATTTGTGTTTTTGGGTTAAAATTAAAATAATTTAAAAATCGTTATGTGGGTGGGCTCTCCATTTTGTATTTGGTGTAAAAACATTTTCCGTTTTCTAAATATTTAATTATTGCTAAGAAAACACAGAGGAGCCAAGTAATAAGAATTAAGTTGGAATTTTAACTATTTTTTTACTTGCCTCTCTAACACCTTTAAAATATTCAGCTATTCTTAAAACTTCTTTACTTTTATTTCGAGGTGACGATGTATCCATTATATAATCAAATTTTTGATTAATTATGTTTTTTCGATTTAAAATTATGTTATAATAAAATTGCAATTTGTATTTTAAGGGGATCGACTTCTGGACATACCCTGTAAAGTTTGCGGCGATAGAAGTTCTGGAAAACATTATGGAATCTACAGTTGCGATGGTAAGTCTAACAAAGTGACATCCGTCGTTGTTTTTTTAATTTTTAATATAAAACGAAAACAAGTATATTTAAATCAAAAGGCTGCTGGACTACAATATAAAAACTAATATTGCTTTTTTATAGGATGTTCTGGATTCTTTAAAAGAAGTATCCACAGAAATAGAGTCTACACTTGCAAAGCTACAGGTGAACTGAAAGGAAGATGTCCAGTAGATAAAACCCACAGAAATCAGTGTAGAGCTTGTAGATTATCAAAGTGTTTTCAGGCTAGCATGAATAAAGATGGTAAGTAAGAGACTTATAATTAAAATAAAATCGTCACGAAAAACTTCAAGGCAGTTTTTTGCAATTTGATGTCATTCACCAATAAAATTAATAAAATTGGCAGGATGCGAGGACATAGAGTAAACTGACATAAATATAAATAATTATCTTAATGTGATTATTATTATATAATACTTCTAAAAATAAGTATTCTTGACAAGCAGTCGGAATTATTATACTGAAATGAAGAGAGAGCTTAATTTCCGTACTGCTTGTTATTTCTTTGCACTGCAAGGTAGCATCCGTCAGAACACTGGCGATGCAGATTTTCTCACTAGCCAACAACGTACTGATGAGAACCAAAATAGCTCGACACCGGTCTGCAGTTGAAGATCTCAATTTACTCCGAAGAAAAAATTTGGCTAGTGTGGAAATCTGCATGGCCAGATTGAAGTGTTCTGACGGATGCTTCCTTGCAGTGCAAGGAAATAACAAACACTAAGGAGCTTTTGCTCTCTTTTCATTTCCTCAAGAAAAAAATTGATTTAAATAAACTTTTAAAGATGGTAATTTTTTCACATAAACAAATATTTTATCAAATTTTCATTTTTCGTAAAAAAGGTTTTAAAAGTAAGGCTAAAGACTTAAAGTTGCGAGGCTTTACGTAGGCGTGCAACTAGGATTTTTTTAATTTAAAAAGTATGTCACGGAAGCCACACCAAATATATACTAGATGCTATTGGCCTAATGAGAAACAATTTAGTAAAGAACATTTTTATTTTGGAATTTGCAAAAAAAATTGTTAGCACTCTTCGCCCTCAGAGAAAATTAAAGATTTTAAAAGCGTCTATTTTTTTTAATAGATTTCATTAAATCTTATTGACAAAACTTTAATTTTGCCAAATTATCTATAGCCAGTTGATTTTTTTACTTTCCAACTGTTTTATGCAAATCTTTCGGATGCCTGTAATAAAAAAAATGCAAATATCTTTGTAAAATTTGAGATTTTTCTATAAAATTTTAATAAATCCGTAAAATAATACGAATAGAGGATTTACTTTTAAAACTTTTGACTTTTTCTGGAAAGGGGAGAGGCTTAACTTTTTGCAAATTCCATAATAAATTTTTTTCTTGCCAAATTGTTTATCTTAAGGCCAATAGCATCTGGTATATCTTTGGTGTATACCCCATGTCATACTTTGTAAAAGCAGTGTTGCCACTGGGAGAAGGAAAAAAGTTGCTATTAGCAAATCACTTTTAATGCCTAGTATACCGAGTTTTATTAATATTGGATACTGATTTTTTTACCCTATATCTTAAAATTTAAGACATTTAGAACATAGGCATATTAAGAGCTTTTCTTTTAAAACTGTGTAAGGATTCATGTTTTTAAGGATCAGCTTTTTATTCTAAAACACCCTGTATGCTTCTGGTAAGATATAAAAAGAATTATTTAACGCTAACTTCGGCGACAACTTTTAGAAAGCTCTAATATCTCCAAATTCGATAAATCCATTACCAGCGACCTTTGCGCCATTAATAATGTAACGCGGAGGCAGCAATTCTTGCCCCGACCCGCCCCCCAGCACCCCGTCGTCTCCGCATCATCCCTATATAAGAAACATCTGTATTTTTTGCCGCCAGTTCCCATCCTTGCGGCAATTTACCGCTCTTATTTACCGCAACTCAGGCAGATTTTCGTGATGTGATTCAATAAGCTTTTTCATGGCGCTTTTCTTGCTAACTTATTTGAAGCTCCGTTTCTTTCGGTACAAAAAGCTCTAAAGCAATAAGTAAGTAAGCTCGAGACCGTCAGCTTTTCATCTGAAAACGGATAGAGAGACGAAAATGGAATTTATTTGGGCCGTGAGTATACAGTATACAAACCTATTTTTTATTTATATCTTCAAATTAAACATCTTTTATATTATTTAACTAGTTAATACAACATTTAAAAACGAACTAATTACTTTATTTTAAGTGTATTGTCCTTTAAAAGAAATGTAATATATTTTGAACATATTTTAAGATCAATAATTCAAATAATGATACACAGATCTTATTGCCTTTTTAATAATTGTGTATAGTATGACTCTAATTTTCTTATCTTTGGTTTTAACTGGAAATGAATGCTAATAAATCTAAATATTATTTTAAATTAAAGCATTACTTATAGCTTCTATATTAACTTCTTGTTTACCGTAACTTAGGCAGATTTTCGTGATGTGATTCAATAAGCTTTTTCATGGCGCTTTTCTTACTAACCTATTTGAAGCTACATTTCTTTCGATACAAAAAGCTTCAAAGCAATAAGTAAGTAAGCTCAAGACCGTCAGCTTTTTATCTGAAAACGGATAGAGAGACGAAAATGGAATTTATTTGTGTTGTGAGTATACAGTGTACTTTCAAATCCATTTTTACCTAAATTTTCAAATAAATCAACTTTTATATCTATTACCTATTAAATACAACATTTAAATACAAACTAATTACTTTATTACAAGTATATTGTACCTTGAAATAAGTGTAAGATATGTGGAATATATTTTAAGATAAATAATTTAATTATTGATCACAATTCTTATTGTCTTTTCATAATTGTGTATAATATGACTCTCATTTTTTATCTTCTGTTTTAACTGCAAATTGTTATTAAAAAATCTAAATATTGTTATTGTAAATTAAAGCATTACTTATAGCTTTCATACTTACTGCCTATTTACCGCAACTCAGACAGATTTTGGTGATCTGAATCGATCTATTTGAAGCTCCGTTCTTTTCGGTATAAAATGCTTTAGAGAAATAAGTGAGTGCTCAAGATCGTCGGCCTTTTATTTCAAAACGAATAGAGAGACGAAAATGGAATTTATTTGGTTCGTGAGTATATAGGGTGGTTCATTAGATGTGCAACAAATGGGATTAATTCGCCAGAAAATTTTAGCTCTTAGCACTTGCACAAAGTGTTTTTTCATACTTAAAGCTAATCTGAACTCCACTTTGCGTCGTTAGTCTAACTGCTTTTTCTCGCGGGAAAGTAAACTTTGCGCATTTGTTAAAAAAATAACTATTTCTATAAGATTTTTCGTCACAGACAAGTAGATATTACTTATTATTTTAAAGTTTTAATTGGGAAACTTTCAAGTTAGTATTTTTTTCCAATAAAAAACAGAATATTTAATCTTTAAACATTTAAATGTAACACAATTTACATTTGCATTGTCCACGTGGAGGAAAAACACACAATTAAATCGGTCCATAAATATACTGTAATACTTTCGCGGCCATCTTCTGCTAAACTTAAATTTTTTGGATTATTTGGCTATCGTTGTAGATTTTGTTTTCTTGACCTAAGTAGGAATCTACTGAGGATGCCAACCACTCGCGCTGGCGAAATGTTCCATCCAGTTGAGCGGTCCATAAATGTTATTACTGTCGTTTTTAAAAAAGCATTTGGTCTATTTGTTCAGAAATTTATTGGAATATTTGTGCACGTAATTGATTACTTTATGATAAACCGTTCTAATTTTTTATTTCATAATGTTATAAGGTATGACACTCACTTTTTTATACTGTTTTAGCTACATATTAGTTCTAGAAAAACTAATATTGATTTTATAAATTAAGGAACCATTTATAGCTTCTTTTTTACATGATGTTTAGTTTAAACAATACAGTTTATAAAAACATTACTAAAAAGTTAATTTTTCTTCACTACAAGAAAAAACATATAAATTGTTTAACTTGGCCCAAAGATTATTTTACCTTTGGTAAATTTAGGTCTTAAGTAAGATACTTTTTGTGTATTTCAGGGTAATAAGCATATAAATTATTAGCATTATTCGTACTTACGAAATTTTTAGCAATATGATACATGTGATTAGGGTTACTGTAAGTTGGTATACTTTATTTTATTATTATATTTATTATTATTTTTAATTTGAAAGCTTCTAATGGGTAGATTTTGACCGCTAATGAGTTAGATTGGTCATTGATTTTAGTGTTTTTTTAAATTATTCCAGCTGACCCCCTTATGTATCAATCATTTTATATTTATTAACTTAATGTGCCTTATATTCAACCAGACTGATTTAAAATGTGCATCAGACAGAAGCAAACAATTCAACAATTAGGACGTAAAAGAATTATCTCAGCATTAAGTAAGTTCTTTTGTAACAGCTTAATTTTTCAAGAAAGTAAAAAAGAACGGGGAAAAGAAGGCATTAGAGCGATACAGAATGGCGTGCAACTTAAAAAATTAAAGACATCTGTGCCAACAAAGCCGGATTATCTGTCTTTTTTAGTTGCTAACGTTGGACCGTTTAAAGAAAAGCAGAAAAATTTAAACTGTCTTTGAGTTGCTTCAATGAACACGTAATTTTTGACAATTAGAGAAATGGGAAACTGTTTTTATAATGTTTTAAAATAAAATTGTTAAATATACTGACGTATTTAGAAAATGAAGATACAAGACCTATATATAATGTAGGCAAATTGTTACCTAATAATATTACCCTATTAAATTAGATTAGATTAGATCGGAAGTGGATTGTATATTGGATTGCTCAGGTTTATTTTGTGTCCTCCGCCCATATGTTAGAGCAAGCTATTTAAGCCGGTCTTTATATTCAAATTTCATAAGCTTGAAACTGGCTCCTTGGTAAATTTTGCCGCTTTATGTTCTTTCTTATCCAGTCTTGCAAACCGCAGACGACAAAGAACTTCACAATACCATAAGTGTTCTGCGGTTCCTTCTTCCTCCTGGCAGAACCTGCAAAGGTTTTCTTTTTCCAGGCCCATAGTTTCCATTTGTTTATTTAGTCCGCAATGACCTGTTAGTTCTGGTCACTATTATTCTTACCACCTTTCGTTTTAATTCAGAAGGCCTTTCGTGAATTCTGGCGAGTATGCCTAAATGAATATTTTCGCTAGACGCTGTCCTGGTGTTCTTATCCACCAGTCTTGGGATTCCATCATGATCCATGATTAAATAGATGACCTTACTTGGCATTATGAATACCACAGTAGGGCACGGGACCTACCATTATCCTGCCAGCCATCTCCTTTGCCAATTTATCAGCATCTTCATTGTCTTCGTGGCCCTCGTGTCTCGGTACCCAGGCAATAGTTAACTTATTCTTCTTCCTAACCTATACGCATAAACTTGATTGCTTACAAAAAACAATTATTAATAATGAAAAAAAAAAAAAATAAATTGGTAGTTCGTAAGATAAACAGTTATTTTAAATTAAATAAAATAACGCGAATTATGAATAAAAATAATAAATACTAATCTAATTTTTGTTTCACAAATAATTTAGTATAGGTTTTAAAAAGCTTTGAAAAATTAATCGGCTTAATTTTTTTCTGTTTATAAAAAAGAACCAATTAAAAAATCATAATGATAATGTTTGGTATACCTAGTAGTACACTCTACTATCTGTTGTGATTTCACTTTTACGCGATTGGAAATATAGTTGGGGCGTAAAGTGAATATACCATTATAATTATGCAACAAATACAGGTTAGTACATTTTTTAAAAAATGTAATTACTCCAAAATATATTTTTTTCTACAAAAAACTTAAAAGCTTTAATCAATAGAAATACATAAAAAAAAAAAACATTTGTTTAAAATTCTTTAACGATTATGATCATTTAAGGTAAAAATCGTTATCCTTTAATTCTTTTTCAAAAATTCGATCGAAAACACGGCTAGATGGATTGAATCGAAATTTTGTGGAGAATGTAAAAGGCACACTTAATATTACTGGTTTTCT
The DNA here is from genome assembly GCA_014170235.1 of Listronotus bonariensis. Classification (NCBI taxonomy): domain Eukaryota; kingdom Metazoa; phylum Arthropoda; class Insecta; order Coleoptera; family Curculionidae; genus Listronotus; species Listronotus bonariensis. The sequence continues at coordinate 50,995 of JACEGR010003221.1, read as the reverse complement.
TGATATTTTTAAATAAGCGCCTCATTATCTCAAAAGCTACAAAAAGTTCTTTTGTTCCTGATTTTTCAAGTTAATGTAAAGAATTTAAAAAAACCGTAGCCAATTTTTGTGAAGAATTTATGCAAGATTTCAAAGCCCTTCTCAGTTTTCTTCTGCAATCAGCGGTTGCTAAGATATTGATGGTTAAAGACAAAAGATCCTTTTTCATTTAAAGTTTAATATATCAGCGAGAAGTGCTTGTACTGAACTTTTGAAAATAGCGAATTAAAGCTGAATGAACAAGTTTTCCGATTCATATCGGTATTTATTAGGATTGCGCGGTACACGTTGCTTTAAAAATGTTTTTGTAGGACCGGGCGTAAAATACAAGTTTATGCCACCATTTAAGGGCGTAAAATTGCACTTTTACGCCCTAGGGAAAGAAGTATAAAAAGCGCCTGCATTTATAAATTTATAAAATAATAATAAAATTTAATAATTATTGGACATTTTTTTGTAAAACAACAATTTATTTAATTAAATATATGTTAAAAGTATACAGATTATACAATTTGCAACATTTAAAGCTGGGATTTTTTTCTAACTACAGAGAATACTTGTATATTAATTTCAGTCGTACAAAAAATATTGTTTGCACCTTTGGCGTAAAGCACTTTTACGCCCACAGCTGATTGTTTACGCCCTTGCTACAAAAAGAACTATTCTATCGTAAAATCTTAAAACTTGAAACTTTAAGCTTTGAAATGCTTTTTTCTTTAATTTTAGTTTGACCATTTTTAAGCGAAAATTTAGCCACTTAAAAAACCCTTTTGTATCCTTTATTTTTTTCACTAGTGTAGGTATGTTTGGCCCAAGAATGCCCCCTTTTTTATTACTTATAATATTGTCTTCAGGAAATAATACCTTATTTAAAAAAAATAGTATTTTATGCTTTATTTGTTTTCTGGGAGATTAAATTTAAACAAAATATTATTTGGCTTTTCTCCAGAATAAAATTAAAAAGTTTATTCAACATTTTAAGAAAATTAAAACTTTTATACATTATGCAGAACTATTCTGCTCTTACACAATATATTAAAAGTTTTAATAACTTTAAAAGAAATAAAATAGTGAAATATTTAATATTAGGTTACTTACAATACAAAGGTTTTAATCTACAAACAAAGGTTTATTAGCACTCAGTTGAAATTATTTTAATTCAATAAAATAAAATCTTAACAAGACGCCAGACGAGAACTGGGCCAATGGTTGCGTCTCAAAAATATGGTAAATAGTTTACCAAAAATGTGGTAAATAGTTTACCTAAAAACTTACTGATAAACTTGTTAAAAAACTGAAAAAAAAATTAAAAATGAAATGTCTGATGGACACTTTAGAGTTTGACATTACTTTTGAAAAAATTAACTGGTAAAAGATACACCTATTAGGTATCTTAACCAGATAAAAAGAATAGTAAAAAATGTTAGCCATATAATAAAGTATTTATTTTTTCAAAAGTAATGTCAAACTCTAAAGTGTCCATCAGACATTTCATTTTTAACAAGTTTATCAGTAAGTTTTTAGGTAAACTGTTTTCCACATTTTTGGTAAACTATTTAGCACATTTTTGAGACGCAACCATTTACCCAGTTTTCATCTGGCGTCTTGTTAAGATTTTATTTTATTGGATTAAAATAATTTCAACCGAGTGCTAATGAACCTTTGTTTATAGATTGAAACTTTTGTATTGTAAGTAACTTAATATTACATATTTCACTATTTTATTTCTTTTAAAGTAATAATAACTTTTATTATATTGCGTAAGAGCAGAATAGTTCTTTATAATGTATAAAAGTTTTAATTTTCTTATAAAGTTAAATAAACTTTTTAATTTTATTCTAGAGAAAAGCCAAATAATATTTTGTTTAAAGAAATAGTGTGTGTAATAGTCTATCATCATGTATATAACAAAAAAAAAATCGAAAGTAGGAAACGAATTTTCCATTTCCCGGTTAAATTACCACTATAAATCCGCCGCCCGCGGGGCCAAAAATTGTCGACACTATCAAAATGTCCGCCATCGCCTCGGGGGCAATTGAATCTGCTCCGGGGGTACAAAGGATTCGATTTTGGTTTAAACGATACACGCTGAAAACGGACAAAACAACAACCGATCGCAGAGCGGCATTGTTAATTTTCGATGCCCTCGGGGGGCGCAAAAGAGTAAATAGAAATTTCGATGGTGTTTTGTACTTTGTGACGAATTGTTATTGGATTTTCGCTTTATGTTCGTTTTGAGATAATGGAAACTGAGTTTTGTCATTTGTATGGACGTATTCGATACTATTGTTCATTTGCTCATGTAGTGAAAGTTTAAATTTTGTGAGAAAAAGGGAAAAAATAATATATTCTAATAATGTATTACACAGTATCTTTTTATAATATTGCGAAGAAATGTATTTGTTGTTCCTTTAATGAAATAAAGCAGACCACTTGCTACGAACATAGGCCCTAAACGTCTTATACAGGGTGTTACAGAATGTTAAGAAATTCTACGGATTCTATATCATAAAAATTAAGAAAGAAAGATACAGGGTGTTAAACTTTTCAAAAAACAAAAAATTTTTGAAAATGCCTATTTCAGTAAACATTGTTAGACTGGATACAAATCTTATTTAATAAGTATTAATGTTTGATGTTACATAAGTGGTAATAAAAAAAATATAAAACACAATTTGGAAAAGAAAAAGTTGCAAATATGCAATTAGCTAGATATTATTTTTCCCTTAAACTAAACAAGTAACCAAAAAAAAATAAAGAGACACTAAACCTGTATTTTAATATGCTTTATCCAAAGAAAGCACAAAAACTTTACACACATTTACACAGTCAGTGGGGTACCTTTTTCTCGTTAGAAATATTTCTTCAGTTGCTGCTTGAGACGCCACTGGATATATTAAATGTAATTAAGTTCATAATAAATTACCCCCTTAATGCCATAAATAACATTGCCAAATTTAAAAAATGGGTTAAGGATTGTTGATATATTAAAAACCAACAATTTTTGTTTCCTGTATCTTAAGAACGAGGAATTTGCGGATACATGTTTATATAAACTTTTTTTTATATTATCGATAGTAGAATCTGCCCTTAATTTTTTTACATTTTGTAACACCATATATTTTGAATTATAGGGATAGGGTGGTAAAGAAAAAGCTGAATTTTTTGCGATATCCCTGTACATATTCATATGTTAGTAGCTTTTTAAACTGTGGAAACTAAAATAAAAATGCATTTTTCTTAATTAAAAATACATTATAATAATTTATTAAAGTAAAAAAAAAAATAGGATAGGGCATTCCAAAAAAATTGATTTCATTTTTTTTATGTGGTAACTGGCATTTACACGTTTAGCCAATTCAAAAGGTCAATAAGGAAGTACCGCAACACGCAACAACAAAGCTTGACCGATTTGACACCATGTATATATCCGGCATTCTTTGTCTAACCTCTACCTATTAGTGTTTTCCACGCATTGCGTATAATCCTTTAGATTTGGCTGAACGTGTATACTAGAATTAGACCGGCCAAAAAAATTGGGTTTTTGTTCTCATGCTTAAATTCTAATTCTAGACATTGAAAAACACTTACATTTTTATATTTAGTTCTAAAAGTTTGCTTTTGTCTGATTTATGTCGATAAGTATATTTAATATGAGAGCTAATACGAACATAAAAGAAATACAATTCTATAAAGGATATGGTACGCCATTGCCTTTTTCCAAAAATAAAAATTATTTTTTAAATTATCATTTTGAGGGTTTCCTGCCAGAAGGGCGTATCCACATAATTTGTGATTTTCTTGTTATGAAGGAACATAAGACCTTCTGGCATGTTCGAAATTGGAATAAATGTCGATATGCCACAAAAAGAGTGCAATATTGTTTATTCTATTGAGGCAGAGAAGACGTCATTCTGGGTATGTTAAACAAATCGCCATAAGCGTCAAATTTTGCAAATAAAAAGAAAATCACAAATTATGTGGATACGCCTTTCTGGCAGGAAACCCCTTGATTTATTTTGCAATAAATTTTACCTTCTAACTTTTTTTTCGATGCACGCGTAAAAATACTAAAAATAGGGCACCAGCATAGTAGTTCAAAATAATTTATTTAAACGTGTTAACCAAAAAATCTAAAGTTTTTACCATGGACGTAGATTTGCATGCTCTTCAATAAACTTCAATAGAATTTTTCTCTAAAATAATTAGGGAGGCAATAATTGGCCCCATTAAAAATTACATGGGATTTTCTATGTCCCGCCCGGCGATACATCACCCGGTATGTTAAAAGTATACTGATTCCAATCTGAAACATTAACAGCTAGGAATTTTTTTCCTAACTACAGAGAATGCTTGTATATTAATTTCAGTCGTACAAAAATATTGTTTGCACCTCTGGCGTAAAGCACTTTTACGCCCGCGAGGGCAACAATCAGCAGGGCGTAAAAGTGCTATTTTACGCCCTTGGTACAAAAATAACTATTCCTTAGTTTTGGCGTGGGAGAAAATACTATTTAATATGTAAAAGTCAGACCCAGAAATCGTGTTGACCAGTGTTATATTTTAATAAAACAAAAAATAGGAAACCACAGAAATTTCCTAAATGCAGAATATTTTAATTTAAAAAATGTCAAAAAGCTCAAAATTTCATGCTTTATTTTATACAGGGACTATGTCTACAACAAAGATAAGTGCTTTTAAAAACCTATTAAAATTTAACACGGCCACTTGACGCAAGTGTTCGGTCTTATCGCAATCACATAATAAATTCCGCCACCCCCATACATATCAATAGATCACAGGGCATCGTCGCCTGGGGCGAGAGAAGCGTTTGAACCCTCTAGTGTGACAGAATGACATGACACAACGGTATTATGCCGGATTACCTGGGCTTAGTCGCGTCCTACACAACATATGACGGTTCACATGAATGTTCAGGTCCGTACGGTCATATACGCCAACATGACGGATTAATCTGATATAACGTCCCTCCTAACTAATAAACAAAAGGCTATCGGGCTTTGGGGACCAACGGCGTAACTTCATGGATGAGATAAGGTGATTTTAACTTATTTTGAACAATTCATCAATGATTTTAGTAACTTAGAAAACCTACAGAATCTTCTACACAAAGTAAGTGTGTATCTACGGTTTACATGAGTGTTCAGGTTCGTACGGCCATATACGCTAACTTGACGGATTAATCTGATATTACGACCCTACTAACTAGTAAACAAAAGGCTGTCGGGTTTTGGGGACCAGCGGCGTAACTTCATGGATGGGATAAGTGGATTTAAAGTTATTTTAAACAATTCATTAATAATTTTAGCAACTTAGAAGATCTGCAGAGTCTTCTACACAAAATGAGTGTGTATGATTGTACGATTTTAGCAACGCAATTAAAAAGACCTTCAGACTCTTCTACACAAGGTCCGGATTAATTTGATATTACGACCTTCTTAACAAATAAACAAAAGGCTATCGCGCCACGCCACTGAATGAACCAAATTTTATTAAAATATTTAGAGTAATATTAAATACAGCTTACTATATCGCTAAAAATAATAAATAAAAAAGTTAAAAAATAAAATAAGTCGGTTAATAGCATATATTATTCAAGTATAACAATTTTTATTTATTTGGGTATTATTATTTAGTATGCACATATGATATTAACAGACTTCACTTTTTAAAAATTTATTTAATTTATATATTTTTTTGCTTTTAAAACAGTTGTATTTATTTATTTTTAAAGTAGGGTGTCTTTTAGTGGGTCCTTTTATCTTTTTAGTTAATTATTTTTATTATTTAATTTAATCAGTGAAAATACACTAAGAAACAGTACTAGTATCTTTTCTTTCACCTAAGATTTTTGGGCAGAGCGGCAATACTGCCTCTAGTAGGTATATGACCCTAGTACTTGACAGAGGCTATCCTGCTTCTAGTAGGTACATGAACTTAGTACTTAAGCTTATGCACTTCTACTGACAAGGCTTGTGGGTAAAGTATAAAGAGTAGAAGAAAGGAGAACCATCTTGTATGGGGAACAAGTTGAAAAAGTGTCCACCTGTAAACAGCAAATTATAATTTAAAGATTCACCGATATGGCGCTCGTGTGGATAATGAAAATGATATTAATTTAGCGGTTTTAAAATTTTAAACAGAGGAAAGTGTGCTGTGCCTAAAAATTTATTGGTTTTTGTGACTTGTGTAGACAAATAATTGTTTAGTAAACATAACCTACACGTTTTACATTCAGATGATTCTCCTTCCATAGGGCAAGTGGTGGTATAATAAAGTTGGTAAATAAAATACACGTAGGTGCCTTTAAAATTTAAGGGGTTTCTCTCGATTTCCTCAAGATCCCACCTACAGATCCTGACTTAGTATTAATGAAAACTTCGTAGCATTCACTTTTTGAAAAAAAATGAATTTTTAGAATCGGTCCGCAATTGATGAAGTAATCGGAGAACATGTATAAAAAAATACATGTACGTTCCTTTAGAATTTAAGGTTTTCTCTCGATTTTTCCAGGATCCCACCTACAGATCCTTTTTTAATAATTTTACCATCCTGTATCTAAAACGGTAATACATTTAAGACATAATTTATTTAAACTTTTCATCTCAAAATCAACTTAGGATTCACAATCCTAAGCATAAACATCCTATTCAAACACCTAATGGAAAAAAACATTGCTGCAGTTTATGTTACCAATGGCCACTCAAACCGATCATTCTTTTATCAATATCAACACAAAAGTTTTAAAACGTTCTCCATCTAATTCCTAAATTAGGTCGCCCTTGATCGAACGCGAAACTTCCAAGAATATAAAGTTTCGAGACAACTTCGGGGCGGTTTAGCGCCCTTAAAGGGTTAAAAAGGATGGCGGTGTCATGTCTTGCGGCTCAGCGATGCCGAAAGTTGGCGAAACATCACGCCCTCTCAACTCCCGGGCTTGTACGCTTTTGAAAGTTGCTTGTCTTGCAGCTGGGAGTTTTCAAAGTTAGGTTGAAACAGTAAAAATACAAGGCTGCTTTCTTTAGCCGGGTGTAAAATATATGCTGTGTCGCATACTAGTCATCCCTTAAAATAAGTCTGTAATAGTTATTATCCTAACAAGTGTGGAAGTTATCCTTTCGCACGCGAACTGCCGATGCTCGCAGCAGTTAAGTGCGAGAAAGTTACTTTCCGCATGTTTGGATCAATATTTTTTCTACAAGCATAAAAGAGACAATTTATACATTCTTTAAAGTTTATTTTAAATCACAATCTAACAAAAATTTTATAACAAAATTTTATTTATTACTTATATGAATGTTTAAAGTACAATTTGTAGCTTTTATAGACTAATTGTCAAATTCAGGTGTTGCTGTGTAGCTGAAGGATTACTCTCTTTACTGATTGGTTAAGCGAGAGTCATGTTAAGTAGAGCAAGGTTTGATGGGCCTGCATTTTGCTCTTCTGTTTGTAGCTTTATAGTTAAAATTTTGTTGCATAGATTCTTCCTTTTTATATCCGGAATCTTCCACGTATCCTTCCGCAACAGTGGTAGATTTTTAACCACTGAGTCTCTTAATTTTGTAATTCTTCTCCAGAATCAGTCAAAAATGTTGCAAAAGAGCGCCTAAAATTATGACCTGTATAGCACTGAGAATCGTTTTAAGCAGCGCGAGTGGTTGGCATCCTCAAAAGGTTCCTAGTAGACTACTTGCGTACTACTGTGTTGCCCAAAAAACTTAAGTTTAGCAGAAGAGAGCCGCGACAGCATTACACAGTGTAATTTTTATTTTTTATTACTCTTATATACTTTAAATGTACCAAAAAATCTTATAGGAGGACATATTTATTTAAAAATAATGCATGCAGGAAAAGATGTTTTCCGCATGCCGTGCGGGAAAGAGACAGTTTCTTACAGTTCAAATTAAAATGCGTGTGAAAGTGATGTTTTAAGCATACTTGTAGAAAAAATAATTTAAAAGTTATGAAAAAGAAAGATAAATGTCCATGAAAAACGGATTCGAAGAAACACACACCAGTCTTCCCGCTAGCGTAATGAAAAGAGTCTTTAATCTCTAGTCCAGAAGGCCTAGGTTCGATTACCAGTAGGAGAGACATTTTTCGATAGTAGTTCTGTCCTGTAAGGCTAGAAATTTGTATAGTGATGAGTCATAGCATGCTAAGTAATGACAATCATCATCTGGCAAGCATCAGCCCTGCATATCACCACGCTGTATATTTTTGAAAGTAAAAAAAATAAAAAAAAAATCTTGAAATTTTTCTAGGATTTAGTTCATTCATAGTAAGGTTTTAAAAAAATTGACAGGCGTTTTCGATGAGCACAAGTACCTGCCAGGGTCATTATTCTTGAAACTGGGGAACAGCGTTCTCATGAGAAAAGTGGGCGGAGTTCTCCTTAAAAGCTTAAGTAGGTATTCTTGAACGCAAACGACTGCTCCCATCACGCGACTGTAAGTAAAACAGCCCGAAAAGTGAACGATCATTTTGGCGATGTGATCAAGTTCGTTCTCTTATGCTCGATAATTAGGACTCAGGCAGAACTGAAAGGTGTGGCTGATTTGGATGACCATATTTCCAAAACTAATAAAGTTATGTGTACTTAATGTGGTATTTTCTTAAAGCTCTTTTTATTGGTAATATAATATACAGGGTGCCTCTAAAAAACTCTTTTTTCCACCCTGTATATTATAACCAGTATCATCAACTAACCAGAACTAACCAAAAGTGGATGATTTTGAAGATACAGGGTGTTAAAAATGTATTCTTATTTTAGCTTTTTAATAACTTTGTTAATAGCAGGTGTATTGCCCCAATATTCGGCTATAGGAAGTGTTCTGCTAAAAATTGTATTGAAAACCCTAGTGGGCGCCACCTGCGGTATTTGCACAGAATAAATAGTTACTATAGGCAGTTGTTTTGGAGATATCTAAATTTTAAAAAATAGTAATTTTTGTACCAAGGGCGTAAAATAACACTCTTACGCCCGCGGCTGAAAGTTGTTGCCCAAGCTCCGCCAGGGCAACAATAGGCTGTGGGGGTAAAAGTGTTTTACGCCAGAGGGCAAAAAATATTTTTGTACGACTGAAATTAATATACAAGCATTCTCTGTGGTTGGGAGAAAATTTTCCAGCTTTTAATCTTTTAAATTGTAATCAGTATACTTTTTAACATATGTTTAATTAAATAAATTGTTGTTTTACAAAAAAAATGAGGCATTAGCAAATTTATTATTGTTTAATAAAATTGTATTTTACGCCCGGCCATACAAAAAAATAATTCTGGTATGACCATGTGTAAGGTGTACATGGTGTTTTAGAATTAGATGCTAATCTTTTAGAGTGTTAGTTCTTAGATGATTTTAAAAAGAAAACTTTAAATAAATCTATGTCCTAAATTATCTATTTTTGACATACAGGGTAGTAAAGTTTTTAAAAAATAAACTTTTTACCCTTTTTATCTTAAAAGTTAAGTCATTTAGGACATATGTTTATTTGAACGTTTCTTCTTAAAATCTTCTAAAGACTAACAATCTAAAATATTAGCATCTTCTATATAGTTCTTGATCGTATTCTTTTTCTTTGTCGTTGTTGTGACATTTTGTGAATACAAAAATTTAATAGACGATTTTTCGATATAGGGCAGCATTTGGAAGGGATGTTCTTTATTATTGTCATATTCCCTCATTTTTTTTATATCTTTGTGACATCCCATGAAGGCTTATGCCTAAATGCCAGTATACCGTGGGTGTAGGGTTATTAGATGTTAAACCCATGTTTTCCCCTGTTCCTTTAACGTTGTCCAAGCACTGAAACATGCAGTTTTTGCATTTCACAGCATCTTTTAAACAACATGGTAGTGTCACCACGGACGGTATTTTTAAGTAGCCACTACTTAAAAATGTCTCTCCGGCTGGTAATTAAACCAATGTAATAGCTTTTAGCATTTTACATGAAGCAAGCATTTTTGGGAAGACTACTATTAGAGAATAATTAAAAATAAACAAAAAAAATACAGGCATGGTTCAGTCCATCAGTGAACACATTGTATATATATTTTTTAAATTAGTGGCAATATGCAAACAAAGTTATTGGATTTCGAGGTAATACTCTACTGGCACTTCACTAAAAGCCTTTGGTTAAATTATAATTATTATAAAAATAAATAAATATAACGAGTATTTTCAATGGAAGAAAACTTATTTATCAAAGCGAAAAAGTAGGCTAAGAATTATTATAGGGATAGTGGTAGCTTATTAAGTCCACTTTAGCTCCGATAAATAAGTTTTATACTATTGAAAATAAGCGTTAAAGTAAACTTTTTGAATTGTGGGATGGTCCGCTCTGGCTATTAACGCCTCAATTACCAAATAAATACACTTGTTCACCAAAATGTCATTATTCTACATCCGGTTTATTGCTGTTTCAGTTTCCAAAATATTTTTGGTTTCTCCCTCTTCCAAAATCCCTCTCTAACACTTGGCAAAAACAAAATCCTTTAGCGGTGCGAAAACAAAAGGCGGTGATCCGAGAAAGGCTCATCACGTCGCGAAACCGGGCTCAATCGGCTCAATGTCGCTCTATTTGTGAAGCCGCCAATCCCCATTAGCTGAGCAGAGATATATTCATGCGGGGAGACAGGGGCGCACTCCAATAATGATACAACTACAAGTAACAATAAATAATGGATTTTTAGAAACGTTTTTTATGTAACTCTCATATTTATATTGTCATTTCAAATGAGGTTGTGGTTTCCGATGAATACGGCTTACACGAAAGAATGACTTAAATCTAATAATATTTTTTATTTGAAACTTCATGGTTAATTTTGAGAAATAAATAAATATTTTTTTAAGAATACGTCATAAAAAGATATATTTTTTTTCCGATCGGATGGGAGTCTATTTATTTATAATATGTTTTCTTACTTTTAAAATGCCTTATTCCTGTAGGTGGAAGGCGTTGTTAGACAATGTACTTCTCCGGCCAAGGCAAGGAATATTTTTCCGGACGCTTACTTTTTCTTTGCTTTCAATATTCACTGATGACGTTTATCCAAGTCAATCAACAGTAAATTACTATGTGATGCTATAGTAATGTGTTATACCGAGATTAAATAATTATATAGTTTATACAGGGTGATTCAAAAATCAATCACGAAACTTAAGGGAGTGATTCTACTTGACAAAATAAGGGTAGAGCTTCATATAATTTTTTTAAAAATGTAATTTGCTTTCGAGTGACAAGTCGTCAAAGCTCAATTTTTATTTTGGTTTTTAGCTATATTGCATTTAATTTTTAACCAATTCAGTTGATATATGGCACACAAATCGAGCTTTGAAGATTCTAAAATTTTAAAACAAAAGTACTTATTTTAAATACCGCCAAAGGGCACCTTACCTAAAACTTAAAATTTATTTACATCATAACTTTTATTTTGACAGATAAAATTAAGGTACTCTTTATTAAAATCGATAGTCCTCACCGTTTAGGCACCAATGCATCAGTTTTCATCACTTCAATCAAATTACCTACATACATACAGGGTGTTCAGTAACTCAACCGACAAACTTAACCAAACGATTCTACAACAAAAAATAAGAAAAAAACTTCATAAAAAATTAAAAATGTTTTTTTTTTAATTTTTAACACCCCGTAGTTCAAAAACTAAGACGTTTAGGACATATGTTTATATGCAGTTTTTTCTTATTTTCTGTTGTAGAATCGCCCCGTTTGTCGGTTGAGTTACTGGACACCCTGTATGGATGTAGGTAATTTGATTGAAATTGATGAAAACTTTGATGTCTGTTGGTGCCTAAACGGTGAGTTTTATCGACTTTAATAAAGAGTACCTTTATTTTTTAAGTTTTTGATTGTCTATCAAATGGCGCCCCCAGCTTTGCGATATCTGTCAAAATAAAAAGTTATGATGTAAATAAATTTTAAGTTTTAGGTAAGGTGCCCTTATGCGTATTTAAAATAAGTACTTTTGTTTTAAAATTTTAGAATCTTCAAAGCTCGATTTGTGTGCCATATATCAACTGAATTGGTTAAAAATTAAATGCAATATAGCTAAAAACCAAAATAAAAATTGAACTTTGGCGGCCTGTAACTCGAAAACGAATGACATTTTGAAAAAAATTATGACGCTCTATCCCTATTTTATCAAGTAGAATTTTTGAATCACCCTGTATATATTAGAATAAAAAAATATATTTTATGCTATGCCACCTAAAACGAAAATTAAAGAATTTATTTTGCTTGTGGAAAAATAGTAAGTGCATGTTGTAGAAAAAGTTTATTTTCGGACTCTGGAAACAAAATTTTTTTCCTGCAAACTCCACTATCGAAAATAAATCGGTTTTCTTACGTGATACACAATACAGGGTGTTTCAGAACTATGGGATCAAATTGCAAGGTGTGATTCCTTATGTTCTGTTATAAAAAAGTTCCTATAAACATATGTCCGAAGTTGCTTCCTTACTTAGATACAGGGCGTTAAAATTTAAGAAAAAGATCAGTTTTTTCTAAATATTTTTAATTTGCTTAGGCCAATAAAATTTGGCAAATTTATGTAAAGTAATAAGGCGCTTATTTAACCCTTACCAGATTGTTATTATTGAGCTCAGTGGCGTCTCAGTGGGCACCGCAACTTATAATATATTATTAAAAAAAAGGAACTTTTAATATATTGTTTTTTTTTGTATCTAGCTCACTTTTCGGGAAAATAACCATTCATTCAAAAAGTAGCCCTAAACAGCATAAAATAAAAATATAAAATTAAAAAATAAATAATTTTGATCTTAGTAAATAGGGAAAATGATAATTTTTGATAAAATCGACTGCTTATTTATTTTAAGGCAAATAATTATTTTAATTATTATTTAATTTAATTTTTGCTTTATATATCATGGTGTCTATGGGGTACTTTTTAGAAGAAATTTAAGTAACTTTAATATTTATATATATATATATATATATATATATATATATATATATATATATATATATATATATATATATATATATATATATATAAATTATAATAATAAAACTTTTTAACCTCCTGTATTTTTATATATATATATATATATATATATATATATATATATATATATATATATATATATATATATATATATATATATATATATATATATATATATATATATATATATATATATATATATATATATATATACAGGGTGTTATTTAATAAGTGTCCGATATTTCAGAGAGTGATTTTTCAAGTATTTTTAAGGTAAAAGTTCCTATGAACGTGTGGTCTAAGATGCTTCGCTTTCAAGATACAGGGTGTCAAAGTTTTATTTTTATTTATATTTATTACCTACTACTCAACTGTACGTCAAAGTACGTCAAAATTGTATTATGTCTGAATTTTTACATGACAACACAAACAAAATGCATTGACTAGGCTACTTGATAAAACCGTCATTTTCGGCGGTCTTTACTTAGCATATTTATTACTAAGCGTATGCATCGATTATTTTAAACTAAAATATTTCGAAAACGGTTGCTCCTAGCGTCATCTAATAAGAGTACCTTTTTACGTAAAAATGACTAAGGAATCCATTTCTTTTAACAAAAATGTAAATACAGGGTTGTACAAAAGTCATGAGCCTTTGAAAGTGAGAATATACATGTGGCTAGCGCCCTCTACAAGTAAGAGCTAAATTAAGAACAAATTCAAATTTCTCATGTCAAAAACCCCCAGGTACCAATTTTCGTTCGGAAATCGGCATTATTTAGGAAATTATGCAGAAAAAACATAAATAAAAATAAAACTTTGACACCCTGTATCTTGAAAGCGAAGCATCTTAGACCACACGTTCATAGGAACTTTTTACCTTAAAAATACTTGAAAAATCACTCTCTGAAATATCGGACACTCTATTAAATAACACTCTGTATATATATATATATATATATATATATATATATATATATATATATATATATATATATATATATAGATATAAATATAATATATATATATATAAATATATATATATATATATAAAAAAATACAGGAGGTTAAAAAGTTTTATTATTAATTGGTTAATTATAAAAAAATATATCAAAAGTCAGTGGCGTACTTTTTTTAAATATTATATGCCCACTGAGAGGTCACTGGACCCCACAATATCAATTTGGTTATTGCTAAATAAGCGCCTTATTACTTTAAATAAATGTACCAAATTTTATCAAAATCTGACTAAGCATATTAAAAATATTTAGAAAAACTGATTTTTTTTCTTAAATTTTGTATGGTCCTGTATATCAGTAAGGAAGCAACCTGACATACGTTTATAAAAACATTTTTCATAAAATAATATAAGGAATCATAGCTTAAAGTATGATCCATAGTTCTGAAACACCCTGTATAATATTTCCCATAATTGCTATGAAAACATCAATAAGCAATGCCTCGCAGAAACTAATTAAAGTGATTGTTTTGGGTCCAGAAAGGATGCAGAACGCAAGAGTCTTCTTATAGAACAATTATCGTTGTTCGACGGTAAGATATAAATTTTACCATTGATGCTGCGAGATGGGAAGTATGGACATCGGGCAATTTCGGCATCGGTCGTTTTGGCTTCGTTAGAGGTTATTCCAAGTTATTACCAGAATAATAGAAAAGAATATTTAAGAATTACAAGATTATTTTCCTGTTCTTAATAATCAGGGCGGGATAAACTCTGTCGGGGCCTCTAGGCAAATGAAGTTTTCAAGACCCCTAGCTACAAAAAATACCAAAAAAAAGGTCCTAAAAGCAATCATACAGGCAAAAGTCTAAAACTAAGTTCCCTTGGACTTGCAGAGCAAAAACTGTCCCTATCTTTTACATAATAATAAGAGAGGCGCGGTGCCCTAGCACTCCGCGTGGCGCCTATTTACCAAACGGCGTTCTGGGCTTTAGGCTAGTTAGCCTAGTAGATAATACACGGCAGTGTTAATAGTAAGTAACTAAAAACTACGGTTTGAAAAAAACTTTATGTTGGCATGTAACTCGCAGAAAAAGCATATTTCCGGAATCTTGATGGTTGGTTAGTTCTGGTTAGTTATAATATAGATTTCACCGCAAGGAATACGATCTTGAAATAAAAAGATATTAAAAAATATTAGGGTTTCCTCCGACTCCAAAATGGCCAACGCCGAAACTGCCGAAGCTAAATGGCCACTTAAAATGACTTGACCCTTGATGCTGTTCTGAAATTGCTTTCAGAAAATTTAACATCGAGTTTTACCAAAGTTCGGTAGTTACATATATAAGGATGATTCAAATTAAGTTTCCACATTAAACTTAATAAAAAAGGGATAAATTAAAAGGCATAAAAAGATGTAGCAATTAAATGACCCTGTGGCTCATGTGGCATGACGTAATTCGTTTCCCGAAATTTTCCACTACTCCGTGTTATGTTCCGATGATAGCGAATGCCATTAACCGCACGATCCTCGAAAAAATAGACCAACCACTCCTCCGGACCAAAAGGCACATTAAATAATCACCTTTTGAGGATGCATTTCACTTCAACCAATCAGTCTTAGATTTTCCAATCCAAAAGTCGATTTGTCCTTAGAAATGTTATGTTGTCTTTGACAAATTTAGTGGCTTTAAATATATATATATATTTGTTATGTGGAAACTAAATTTAAATCACCCTTTAGACAAATGGAAATAATTCCTTACTGTAGCAATAACATACGTAATGAAATTCCGATTTTCGACAGTTAACAGAAGAACTTTTGCTCTCTCCACTGACGCGTTTTGCCCGACTCACAGGCATATTTCCATTTAGTCTCCTAAACTCTTGTAAAAATCATATCAGTGTGTAGATTGTGTCATAGATTGTGTTTTACAGCCAGCACCTGTAAGTGAACTTTACTTGCATGTGCTAAAACTCTAGTTACAGAACATTTTTTTATAATAAACTATTAAAAAGCTTTCATCATAAAAGTTCTATTCCAGATAACGCCGCTCATGCAACGGAATTAAATCCGCGAAGCTCCAGCCAGCGATATCGTGAATTCTCACCCTCCGAACGTTGCAAAGAGAACATCCGGTTTAGTTCGCACGTTTGTCAAGTAACTAATTTTTCCCGGGTAGCTTTCCTGAAGTAATTATTACAAAGCAGCATTCGAGGGAGATGTTCCGTCTTTTTTTGTGTATTACTTGGTTGAGCGATGAGGTTTTAGAATGTTGAGATTCGAATTAAGTTAAATGGGGGATTTGAAAACGTTTAAAAGGAATCGTTTAAAATCGTCCCGAAAAGCTATCTGATCTAAAGGAAAATATGTTTTTGATGTTTGATTTAGACTTAATTTTTAATGGATTTTTCCATATAATAACTAATCATCGAGTTTATGACATGATACTTTTTGGTACAGGGTGCCCGACTATATTTGGATCCATTTTGATCGCGTATAACTTCAGAACAAATAGAGTTATCAAGATGCAATTTTCGCAGAAAGTCTTAGTTTTTTTTAAGTTTTTGACAAAAAATAATGGCCGATTTTCCAATATAGGGCAGCATTTGGGAGGGATGTTCCGTCTTTTTTGTGTATTACTTGGTTAAGCGATGAGGTTTTAGAATGTTGACATTCGAATTTAGTTAAATGGGGGATTTGAAAACGTTTAAAAGGAATCGTTTAAAATCGTCCCGAAAAGCTATCTGATCTAAAGGAAAATAATATGTTTTTGATGTTTGATTTAGACTTAATTTTTAATGGATTTTTCCATATAATAACTAATCATCGAGTTTATGACATGATACTTTTTGGTACAGGGTGCCCGACTATATTTGGATCCATTTTGATCGCGTATAACTTCAGAACAAATAGAGTTATCAAGATGTAATTTTCGCAGAAAGTCTTGTTTTTTTTTTAAGTTTTTGACAAAAAAATAATGGCCGATTTTCCAATATAGAGCAGCATTTGGGAGGGTTGTTCCGTCTTTTTTGTGTATTATTTGGTTAAGCGATGACGCTAGGAAATGCGAGGACCACAGATTGATTAGCCTAATGAGCCACGAACTTAAAATATTTCTCAATCTTGTTCACTCTCGCATTTACAACAAATTAGAAGAACATCTCAGTGAAGCACAGTTCGGATTCCGAGGGGCCTTGGAACAAGAGAAGCTCTTTTAGCTTGCAAGTACTAATACAAAGAGCGAGGGATGTCAACTGCGACGTATTTGCATGCTTCATTGATTTTGAGAAGGCATTTGACAAGGTACCACACGAAAAGCTGATTGATATCCTAAAAACATCGGGAATGGACGGTAAGGATATAAGGTTAATCTCAAACCTGTACCTACAACAAAAGGCAACAGTTCGCCTCGAAAACGAACTGTCCGATATATTTGCAGTCGGAAAGGGAGTCCGACAGGGTTGTATTTTGTCACCTGCATTGTTCAATATATTCTCGGAGCATCTATTCAGAAGGGCATTGGATGAATCTGAGGACGGTATTGCAGTTAATGGCCAACTCATAAATAATATTAGATATGCAGATGACACTGTACTGCTGGCAGATAGTGCAGAAGGGCTACAGAGAATTATAGATAATGTCGTGGAAGCGTGCAACGAATATGGACTAAAGCTAAACTGCAAGAAAACTAAAGTAATGATCATTAGCAAGAACACTAACATAAACGCCCAATTTACGATAAACGATACACCATTGGAGAGAGTAGAGAAAATATGTTACCTGGGCTGCAATATCAGTGACACGTGGGATCACAGTTATGAAATAAGGACTAGAATTGAAAAAGCCAGAAGTGCTTTTAAACGCCTTAAAAAGTACTATGTAACCTCTCCCTGAGCATCAACATACGCATGAGAATTCTTAGATGCTACGTGTTTAGTGTACTTCTCTATGGGGTAGAAAGTTGGAGTCTTACCGAGGCCTCA
This sequence comes from Listronotus bonariensis, assembly GCA_014170235.1. Classification (NCBI taxonomy): domain Eukaryota; kingdom Metazoa; phylum Arthropoda; class Insecta; order Coleoptera; family Curculionidae; genus Listronotus; species Listronotus bonariensis. Next base: position 33,006 of record JACEGR010003221.1, on the reverse strand, counting down.
GCAAAACGCTTAGAGGCATTTGAAATGTGGTGCTACCGACGCATACTACGAGTTTCGTACATCCACCATACAACCAACATTACGATTCTCGAAAGACTCGGAAAGGACAAAGAAATTATAACTACCATAAAGAATAGAAAAATGACTTACTTTGGCCACATCATGCGGAATAATAAGTACCAACTTTTACAACTCATCTTGCAAGGCAAGATTGAGGGCAAGCGAGGCCCCGGACGCAGGCGTATATCCTGGCTGGCCAATCTTAGAAAATGGACCGGCCTAACATCAACTGACCTGTTCCGAGCTGCAGTGAACAGGGTAAGATGGACCAATGTGGTCGCCAACATCATTAGACGATAGGCACCTTTAGAAGAAGCGATGAGGTTTTAGAATGTTGAGATTCGAATTAAGTTAAATGGGGAATTTGAAAACGTTTAAAAGGAATCGTTTAAAATAATCCCGGAAAGCTATTTGATCTAAAGGAAAATATGTTTTTGATGTTTGATTTAGACTTAATTTTTAATAGATTTTTTCCATATATTGACTAATCAGCGGGTTTATAACATGAAATTTTTGGTACAGGGTGCCCGACTATATTCTGATCCATTTTGATCGCGTATAACTTCAGAACAAATAGAGTTATCAAGATGCAATTTTCGCAGAAAGTATTAGTTTTTTTTTAAGTTTTTGATCGTATTCTTTTCATTTGGTTGTGACATTTCGTTAATACAAAAATATAATGGCCTATATTCCGATAAAGGGCAGGATTTGGAAGGGATGTTCCGTCTTTTTTGTGTATTATTTGGTTAAGCGATGAGGTTTTAGTATGTTGAGATTCGAATTAAGTTAAATGGGGGATTTGAAAACGTTTAAAAGGAATCGTTTAAATCGTCCAAGAAAGCTATTTGATCTAAAGAAAAATATGTTTCTGATGTTTGATTTAGTCTTAATTTTTGTTGAAGTTTTTTTCCATGTATATTAACCAATCAGCGGGTTTATGACATGATATTTTTGGTACAGGGTGCCCGACTACATTCTGATCCATTTTGATCTCGTATAACTTCAGAACAAATAGAGTTATCAAGATGCAATTTTCGCAGAAAGTATTAGTTTTTTTTAAGTTTTTGATCGTATTCTTTTCATTTGGTTGTGACATTTCGTTAATACAAAAATATAATGGCCTATATTCCGATAAAGGGCAGGATTTGGAAGGGATGTTCCGTCTTTTTTGTGTATTATTTGGTTAAGCGATGAGGTTTTAGAATGTTGAGATTCGAATTTAGTTAAATGGGGAATTTGAAAACGTTTAAAAGGAATCGTTTAGAGCGTCCCGGAAACCTATTTGATCTAAAGAAAAATATGTTTTTGATGTTTGATTTAGTCTTAATTTTTGTTGTTTTTTTCCATGTATTAACTAGTCAGCGGGTTATGACATGATACTTTGGTACAGGGTGCCCGACTATATTCTGATCCATTTTGATCTCCAGAACAAATAGAGTTATCAAGATGCAATTTTTGCAGAAGGTCTTAATTTTTTTAAATCTTTTTGATCGTATTCTTTTCATTTGGTTGTGACATTTCGTTAATACGTTTCGTTATAATTGGGAGGGAAGTTCTTTATTATTGTTATAATCGTTTTTTTATCTTTGTGACATCTCATGAAGGCTTATGCCTAAATGCCAGTGTACCGTGAGTGCCGGGTTATTGGATGTTTAACCCATTTTTAACCTGTTTCGTCAACGTTATTCAAGCACTGAAATATGCAGTTTTTGCACTTCACAGCACCGTTTAGACAACGCGGTAGTGCCACCACGGACGTCATTTGTTAAATAACTACTACCTAGAATTGACAGAATACTATACAGTGGTTTGCCATTGCCAACTGTGAGGTGACGAGCTATTAAAAACCTGATATAGGAAACCGAGATTCGAACCCGGGTCTATGCGGTAAGAGGCTGGTACGTTAGCCTCCACGCCACGCTCGCCACAAATCTTTGTCTAATCGCTACCTGCTAGTGTTCAACACAAACAAATCGAGCTTTAAGGTTAAGGTTTTCCGTCAGCTTCATCCTGGCTAATTAACTAGTCTCCTAAGTTTGCATTTGCGTCTTGGTATGTAAAGGAAGTAGGTATGCACTAATGAACAAATCGAAATTTTTATCGTTAACGCATAAAAAATTTAAAAAAAGTTTTTCATGAAAACAAACAAGTTTACACAATCAAACGGTATTTTTAATCCTAAACATCTTTTTTTTAATACACATTTTCTATATTATAAAAAATACAGATACTATTTTCTTGAGCATAATTCATATTTGTTGACAAACCTCGTATATCACTACAAAAAATTATTATCTGATGATTGCTTTTTGGTTTTAGGTTAGACCATGCAGAACTTTTTATAAAAAATAATCTTATCTAAAATAAATATTAAAAAAGTTTTTCATATGATGCGAATTTAAGTAGATACGCTGTTTATTATGAATTTTAACTTTGGATAAAAAAGTCTTTGTTATAACGAATGATTTTCTTCAATTTTCCAAATACTTTTTGAACGATCCTTGTGTACACTTTAAATTAACTGGATTGTTTTACATTAATAAATTACCAAATCGCCAAACAATAAAAAAGTCCTAAAAATTCCCCGTTTCTTTTAAGTCTAAGGGATCTGATGGAATAAAGATAATGTCCCGAAATCGATGATGACATAAAATCCCTGACGAATCAATTCGGGCATGAAAACTGATTAAAGTCTCAAGACTGAAGCTTTTTCTGAGCCCGTATCGTCCAAGTTAAACACGCTCAGGCTTTTTGCGTTTTTAAAAGGTTCCTTTAAAGGGAAATTTGGGCAAACGATTACTCTAAACGATAAAGAATAAAAAAGCAAAAGGCTGAGTATTGTCGTGTATATTACAAAACAGATATCATATTGTAAACACCTAGTATAAAAAGCATTGATTTATTTACATCAGTTAATAATAAGAAAAAGCAAAACTAAAGAGGAAATACACAATATCTTATAGTTTTAAGGTTCAAATCTGCATGTTAAATAATTTCTATGTCATACGTCAAAACATAAATCATCAAACAAATCCACAGGGGCTAGTATGTAAAACATCAAAACAAACAACTGTAAATTTGATATTTAAACAGAAGACGATTTTAGTAATCAACAGAATCAAAATCTGGATGTTCCCATCTTCGACTGTTGCATATCAAAAAAGGGAAATCTACGACTTGTATACTATTAGCTGGTAAAATTTTATTTTATTTGGTTCTAAATAAAATTAATACTTATTTATTTAAAGTGATTTTGCTGTAAGTTTCTATTACTCCATTTAAGTAATTGCTACAATATAGCAGAGCGCTTTGTGCCCCATCCATTTAGTGGCCCAAAATGTGAAATTTGAGGTATGAAAAACAGCTCCGAATTGGTCACGAAATGGTCCCTTAGTATGACGAATTGGTTATCTTCATACCAACTTTTATAGCGTGTTTAAAATATTAAGGTCATCCAAAAATTTTTAGCACCTTAAATTATTCATACTTGGCTCAATCAAAAAGGATGCAATTAGTCACAAAATGGTTATCACCGGTCAATACAAGGTTGAATTTAAAGGAGGCCAGGCGGGGCCCTGCAAATTAGGGGCCCTCACACCCCTAAAAATAAAAAGAGAAGGAAAGAAGGCTACAAATTAGTTGATGGGCTCATTTTTTTTTCGATGGGGTCCCTACACGCTCGTTGGCCCCGGGGATCCCACACACCTAAATCAGTATAAGTAATTAGTTGGTCAGCAAGATTAAAGGAATTATGTAATAAATAATAAAGACATTTAAGAAAGAGCAAATTTTGTGAGCGTCCCAAAAGTAAAAATTTTAGATTTAAAAAACAAATTCCGAAAGTTGGTAACCATTAGCGAATTGGTCATAGATATTTAATATTTGCTCAAAGATACTGAAGTTAATAAAAATAGTTTAAAATTTCAAAGTCGCTAAGTGCTACATAAACATATTTAGCACCTTAACATCAACATTCGGAGGTCGTTTCATCCTGCAACAATTGGTCACGATCACGAATTGGTGGTAGATTTTTTTTTAATTTTATTATCACACTTTTATTCATCTATTCAATGATTGATTCATAAATCTAGTTATAGTGCGATAGCGACGCAACCACTTTTTTGGCGCGTTCATGGCTTAAGTTTAAGTAATACATAATTCTCAATCACTACGTTTATATCGAATAGTTGAAGCTAGCTTGAGTTAAAGGGGCTTTTAAAAGTGGCTTGAAAAAAGCGATATAAACGCGCTTGAAAGTGACTTGAATCGTTCAAGTCAAGTCTGAAAATAAGTAGGGTTAACTTCACTGAAGCCGATTAGAAACACGATATAAACGATTCAAGCGGGCTTCATAATTGACTAACTTTAGATGACTGCTTCCTCGAACGTCATCAGTGTCAATTTCATATATGATTTTGACGTGTTTATACAAAACATGAGTGAAAAAACACGCTTACACCAACAACAGCACACAAAACGGGACAAATTAAAAAGTGAGGTGGATGCAAAACTGCCGCATGTGTACGACGATGGCCTGAAATGTGCTTGACCTCTATTTTCATTCGACTTTCAAGCCACCGAAATAAACACGTAGACTTGAAAATCGCTTCAAAGCCACTTTGTTTTGAAGCCAGCTTGAACTATTCCATATAAACGTAGTACATGGCGTTGTAACTATAATAGCTTATAGAAAAAAACTTCCATGCAAAAGATGACTCAAAAATAAATTACAACAAGTATTCGCACACCTCCGTGCAGTGTGGGTAATTTTAAGGGACATAAAGGTAATATTTTCCTAAAAACCATTATTCCACCATTCTTCCTTGTCCCAAAAAAGCAATTTTTCATCTTTTCCAGCCCTAAAGGCACCGAAATTGCCTCGGTCGAAGATTTATCGGAGCCTTTTCATCCGGAGTGTTCAGCCACCGCCAGAAGTGAAATAGTCCGGATGTTGCCGAGCCACAACACGTCATCATTAACCGGGATAAAGGGGGATGAGGGAGGGAAAGGGCGGAATCAGCTGACGATTTCGCACGCTCCGAATTACCTAAAGATGCCTTGTGTATGGATAAACAAGTCCTATTAATTTTATATTGCATGATGTGTGAGTCTTTTCCATATACGATGGGATTTCGTTGACGGGAAAGCTATAAAGGGGGATTTGTTATTTTTATCTGTAAATGAAAAGAACTACGAACAGAAAAAACATATGCGTAACTACGAAAAACAGTATCTGTATGGGTAACTCTGAACAAGTATAAGTAACAGTAACTCCGAAAAAAAAAAAAGAATAGGTAACTGTGAAAAAACGTATTGGTAACTCCGAAAAAAACGTATTGGTAACTCCGAAAAAAATATAATGTAACTGTGAAAAAAAAGTATGGGTAACTCGAGATAAGAAATGCACGCTTTAAATGACCTAAAGATGTCTTGTGTATGGATAAACAAGTCCTATTAATTTTATATTGCATGATGTGTATACGTGAGTCTCTCCTATATACGATAAGATATCTTTGTCGGGAAAGCTATGAACAGGGGCGGTCATATTGACTTTCTAGGGGGGGTATGAGCGGAAGAAAAGTGTGTGAGGTGGCAAAAAATACAAATTTTGGCGCCCCTAGAAAAAAATAAAATTTTAAAGGAGGTTCAAATAAAAAAATGGTCCTCTAACGTCTTTTTTTGTTTTCTTATTTCATTTTCTAATTTATAAAATTAAACCTCCTTCTCACGTATTTGAAAAAAAAGGTCCTCCCTCTTCTATTCCATCACCGCCCCTGGCTATGAAGGGGAATTTATTTTCTTTATCTGTACCAAAAAATAACTGATATAAGCAAAAAGTACAGGTAACTATGGAAAAAAGTATTATTATTGTAAAAACGTGTGGGTAATTTCGAAAAAAGTATAACTGTGGAAAAAGGATGGGTAATTTCGAAAAAAGTATAACTGTGGAAAAAGGATGGGTAATTTCAAAAAAAGTATAAGTAACTGTGAAAAAAGTATGGGTAACTCGAAGTAAGAAATGCACGCTTTAAATTACCTAAAGATGCCTTGTATATGGATAATGAATAATCCTATCCTATTAATATTATACTAGCCGACCCGTGCCCACTTTGTTGGGTGTTAACTATATTTTTATCTGAACTTCATTCATGATAAAATATAGCCTATAGCTCTCCTGAATAGTGTAGCTTTCTGATGCAAAAAAACGAATATGAAAAAAGGGTGGGTAACTAAAAAAGAACTGTAAAAAACATCAAAACAAGAAAAAAATACAAAAAACGGTAAAAAAGTGGGTTACACGAAAAACAGGTAAAAGTAGTCAAAAAATCTTTGAGTAGCGTAGAAAAAATATGGGTAACTTAAAGAAAAAAGTATAAATAGTTTAAAAATATATATAGGCAACTCAAGTAATGGCAAAAGTAACTGTTTAAAACAGATAGTAATTTGGAAAAAAATAATAAGTAACTGTAAAAAAATGAGTAAGTTAGAAAAAAGTATAATATTTAATGAAGTAGAAAAATAAGCCTGGAAAACTTAAAAAAAAGTATATGAAACTGTGAGAAATCTGTAAGTAGCTCAGAAAAAAATAGTAGAATTGTGACTAACTACTACTTGGGCAACTCGAAAAGATACAACAATTTTTTTTGAATTTTTACAACAATAGAACAATCGTAACATATAGACTATATTTATAATTTTCACAAAAATGCATCACAGAGATTCTACTCATTTCATTCAGAAAATCCTTTGGCAACACTATCCTGACTACAAGACGCTAATCCTCTCACGCTTCGGTCACTTTACATCGTCCTGCGAGGTGAATCTCATTATCCTTTCCCAGGACATTGTAGCTTCTTTGCTGAAATTTGAAATGCAACCGACCGTCCCGAAACCCTGTGGTAATCGCTTTCAGAGTTAAATTTTGAATTTACTTTGGTGGGTTTCAGTGACTTAATTCTAAACTATCGCTTGAATGCACGAGATATTCTCAAGACAATAGGAATAAAATTATACAGATTGTTACGAGACGTAGCCTTTGCTTTTGTTTTAGGAGTGGCAAAAAGACTGCCATTATGTAACAAGCAAGTAGAATTTTTTCGCGAAAGCATAATAAACCTAATTCTTGAGGGACGGCCTTGGCCAAGTTAAAGTTTCACTTTATTAGAGTATTTTTTATATAATATTTCTTGCACAGGGGAACCCGCTGTTAAGACAAAAAAGTACCTATGCGATATTCGATAAAACCATAAAGACACAACGACACAAAAAAAATACAAAAACGTTTATGCAATTAAAATGCGTATATTTGAAAATAAGCTAATTAGATCTTTTTGTTTTATTTGCTTGTTTTGCAATCCTTTTACTGAGCGGTATTAGTGGATTTTGATAAATGCCCTCCGCTAACCACCGCGACCGACGGAGAAAAATACAGTTGGTTGTTCATCGATGTTTTAATATTATTTTTTATTTTAATGTATCTTGCCTGGTTCACAAAAAATAAACATTAAATAAAACTTTCACTTGTAAAGTTGTTTTTTAAATAAAACTGTTATTAATACAAAATACTTATAATTTTAAAATTAGACCTCTCATATTTGTGCAAACGTTTTTGTTTCATGCTTTCTTAGTGTTATTCCTTTATGTTTTTATTCGTAAATATTATTTAGTACTAAAAACTAAAAACTTATAACTTTAGGAAAGAAACTTTAGGTTATATTTTTATACCCCTTTTTGTAAATTTCTTAAGCTTACTTATATTTTTACCCCTTATAAAAATAACAACACATTAGTCCCGTTACACATGTGATACATATAATATTAAATGTGATCTTGATTTGATGTTTTAATCAAAGAGTGTAAAGCTGTCTGCCCCTTTAACATCCTAAATCTTTTAGCCCTAGAGAACACAAAAAAAAACAAAAAAATAATGCACTGATGTCTTTTCTTAATAAAATAAATTTAAATTTATTTTAGAATTTATGTAATATACATAGTTGTGGGGCTGTAGGTTTAGTTTTTCCCATTTTTATCCTTTTGTGTTTACTTTATTTAGTGGTCTTCTCTGTGTGTTAAAAAAGTCGCCTGGATCGACCCAGTCGCGTGAATTTTGTGTCCCTGTCTTCCATGTAATAAGCTTTTACCTTATTTTTATTGCTATTAAAGCTATACGATTAAAAAATATAAACTTTTAGGCTCCTTTTTTTAATACTTCCCGACTGGCTCAATGGCTAACCAGCCTAAGGCGAAAAAATAACTATATCTTTCTAATCGCGTTGTTGAAATAGTGTGCGAGGAACAAAAAGGGGAAATAATTTAAAAGTGAAACAGAACTGATGACCGGGTGGCTTTTTCTTTGCTAAATCGTAGTCATATTTAACGCGTACGCGCCGCGCCTCCCTGTTAAATGTTACATTAATTTCAATGAATCAGGCGTAGGGCTCAGATGTAACGGGACTGTGTTAATACAAATGGCTATATTCCTTTTATGCTCCAGAACCGCCCGAACCGCCACCATAAGTGTTCCTTTTACGATTTTTTGACATTTTTTTCATGTTGACGAACCGTTCTTGACACTATTGACAGTTCAGAGAACGGTTCAGAACGGTTCCTAAAGGTAAAAGGAATACACCAAATATGTGCTCTTTTTTATTTGTTTTTTTGTTTAAATCCATTTGTTAGATTTTTCCTACCTTTAACTTATAAGTCTTATTTACAAACTATTTTGAAATTGTCGTGATTTTCGCACATTTAAAATTTAGGCTAGTGAGCAAAAACACTTTTTGTAACCTCGTAAATATTATCTTTTAATTCAACAACAAGATAAACGACAGCAACTTACCTTCCTAAAACAGTCATTCTCTCTTTTACAGCCGTCCAGCACGAACGTGGTCCCCGCAAACCAAAATTACAGCAAATCTCCGGATCTACCAATCCCACCCATCACCAACCCCCTACCTCACTCTCCTCCCATCCACTCCAGCTCCCTCTACCTGAAGGATGCGCTACTAAGATCACTCCATCCTCCGGGAGCTCTTTTCATTTCACTCCTACTAGCCTCTTCGTACCTCCACATCATCCCCTGAAAGTTCTAACCTTACCACCTCCTCCACCTGTTGGTAGCCCTGCTGGTGGGCATATGGAAGGTAATAGTGGGGCTGGACCTCCGCCATTGTTTCATCATCCTCATTTGCCGCCTCCACCAGGGCTGCTGCATGTATTGATGTCAGCAGAACGTTGTCAGGTAAGAAAATTTAGTAAAATTTTGTGAAATTTTACTTTTTTCCTAAATTAAAGAAACAAAACATTTTACAATTTTCCAAAATATCAAATGCTTTTTAAGCGCTTATAGGTTTTTTTTTGTTTTAAACATAGGAATTAGTATGGGGTACCAAATTAGCTCAGCTAGACTCATCTGCTTCGGAATCCAGTAGTGGACTAGGTATGTCAAGTCCGGGACTTCCCATGGCACAGCTGAGTCCAACCCTGCCCCCGCTACCTTTAACACCTACTTGGGAGATGTTACAGGTAGGATATCATTTTTGTAACATACAGTGCATTCCAATTAAACCGAGTCATCTCGTATAATTACGTTACACATACAAGGAAATCCCACAACCCATCATTTTTTATGATATACATTTCTTTTGTGTGAAATTCCTTGAAACAGTGCCGCATTAACCATTAGGCTGACTAGGCTACAGCCTAGACCGCCATGAAAAATAGGCGCCAGACAGGGAGTTTTAAAAAGTTTAGGTCGGGTTGGGATTGTTGGTAACTAATTTGCCTTGTGAATAAGGCGCTCTGGAATGAAAATAATAGACGCAAGGAGGGAAAGACCTTTTTTCTGCTCTTCAAAAATTTTCCGGGTGAAATAAAGGCGCTTTGCCTTCAAAATAATAGGAGCCACACAGGAAAGGTTTTTTTTGCTCTTCAAAAATTGGGGTGACTTTTTGCTGATATTTATCCTAACAATAGGCACTCCAGGAATTCCAGCCTAGGGCGCCCCAAACAGTTAATACGGCCCTGCCTTGAAAACTACTGAACCGATTATAAAAAGCCAAAAACTATAAGAGAAATAATTTGAAATAAGATGAGGTATCACTTGACTTTTTTATCTTTGGACAATCGACGAAGGCTGAAAGCCTAAATACTAACGTACCGTGGGTGTCTTAAGCAGGGTAAGAGGAAGTTTGTTAACACGGGACTTAAAAACTTGAAGATTTGGGCGCTGGCAGTTTCCATCTAGAAACTCTGGGGATAAAAGAACGAACGAAATGGGAAGTTCGGGGCCTGTCCAATTGAACCGTATAGGGATGCATACGCGCGGCACCATGAGTTTCTCTGTTGGGAGCTGCAAGAGAAGGGACTATACTGGATAATTCGTCGGAGCAGAAACCGTAAAAGTATCTATAGAAGAGCGATAGATCTCCCACGGCTCGACGATGGGCAAGAGAAGGAAGTCTTTGAGTAAGTAAAGGATCATTAATAAGACGAACAGCCCTTCTTTGAATGGCATAAAGAATGCTGAGGGTTGTAGGGGATGCCATACCCCAGACATGAGAACAATATTCCAGAGAGGGTCGAATTTGGGACACATACAAAGTGTATAAATTGGAAGGAGAAAAATACTTTTGGCTCGGAAAAGAAATCCAAGCTTTTTTGAAGTCGCGGTGGCTATAGATACAATGTGTTTATGCCAGTTAAGGTAATTCTCAAATGTGACGCTCACAAGGTTAAATGTGTCCCCGCTCTGCAAAACCTGGCCACTCATAAGCAAAGGATGAGTGTTTGATGATTTTTTCGCGACAAGGAACATGATTGTGTTTTGGATGCATTAAATTGAACGAGATTTTTGGCGCCCCAATCCAATATCAAATTGAGATCATGTGAAAGAGATATCTGCATCGCCCTGCGTTTGTTTTCCAAGTTGGGTTGAGAGATTGGTTTGGGAACCTGAAAAGTGGAGTGAAGGGTACTATCGTCAGCACGAATGACTTTGTTACCCATTTGAATTTTTTGACGTTTGTGTTTGTGAGGGGAGGGAAAAGGATAAAAGACAGTAAGCCAAATGCAAAATGTTGTTAGTTAGTTTATTACCGTAGATAAAATGGGCATTATTTACTATTTTTTACATTTAAATGGCCATATTTCCACAACACTCAGAGATAGACATAAAAAATGGGGTATTATCTTAAAGGTCTTTAAAATATCTATTTAATTATGATGCAATATACAGGGTGCTTTATTTAAAAATGCCAGTATTCTATTAAATTCATGAATATGTCCATATTTTCGAAACTATTAAAAATTGGATATATCACATGTAAAGTTTTTTAAAGCTATTTAATAGATCTTTCGAATGGTGATATAATATACAGGGTGTTCTCTCAGTCCTCCCTCTAGTAGTATGCTTCAAGAGGGTTGTACATGAATCGTTGAGAGCGTCAGCTATGTCTCCGATGGTGGAATTGTACAGGGTGATGAGTTCATTTTTGGTTTGTAGGAGTAAAAATAATGTAAGTTTTATCAGCGATCCCTATACCAAAACCGAAAAGTTTAAAAGATATTCGAAATTTTTGAAAAAATCATGACCAAATTTAAATATATCCTACCTTAATTACGCTTGTCTTTTTATATTATGTTAGATTACTAGAATATTAAGTGTATAATCATCTAAATTTACATTTTTACTAGAAATTATACAGCTTGTCCAGTAACTAATATTTACTATTATATTAATTTCTGGACACCCTGTATAATATTTTGTAAAAAAATGTTTATGATGCTACAGTTAATATTCTAACAATCAAACATAATATACAAAGTCAAGCGTAAGTAAGGTAAGATATATTAAAATTTTATTTTAAACATTACTTTTTTGGTGTAGGTATCGCTAATAAAATTTACGTTATTTTTATTTCTACAATTTAAAACTGAACTAATATACATGGTGTTCCATTTAAAAACATAAGTTTAATATGAATCTTTTCTTTGGAGCACCCTGTATAATTCCACCATCGGCGCCGGCTGGAAAAAGGAACTAAAGTGAATGTTGTAAAGAATAAAATTTTTAGTCAAAACTTGAAGTAAAAGAATGAGAGTTAAAAAATGTAATTGTCGGTTTTTATATTACGCATTCCAACTTAATAATTAAGAAACATTTAAAAAATAATTTAATAATTTTAAATATATATTTTTTTAAATTTGATTTTTTTAGGCAAAGTATTTTAAAAAGTGTTAATGCATAATGTAAAAAAATGACAAATATATATATATATATATATATATATATATATATATATATATATATATATATATATATATATATATATATATATATATATATATATATATATTCTTTTACTTTAATTCTTTTGCTTCAAATTCTGACATAAAATTTAATTCTCTACAACATTTACTTATACAATTTTTCTCTATTTTTAAAAATAAAGATACTTTACTCTTGGTCATTTTTCATTCTTTCAAGTTATAACTTGACCTGTATATTACAAACCGAAGTAAAATTTTGTATTTATCAGTTTTGGAACATACGACTAGTTTTCCCAAAAGGCCGTTTAAAAATACCAAAATTTTTGGGTCCATTTGTCCTCTTGTAACAAATATCCTAGGACACACTGTCAAAGGCCTCGGGCACTATAACCAGCATTAACGTCTAGTGGCTGATTTAAAAAGTTAAGGTCTTTTATTCTTGCATAAAGATCAAAGACAGCGCTCTCACATTCCGCTCAACGATGGACGCTGGCGCTTAGTATCGTGTCAGAGGCCCAAGTGTACAAATAACGGAATTATACGAGGTCGCTCGTTTTAATTGGAAAGGTAATGTATAATTTGAACGTTTAAAACTGATAGAGCCAGCTATGTCCGTCAGGATGTGATAGGTTTCAGGTTCCAGGCATGTTTTTAAAGAAAACCCGTCAGAAGATGCCTATAACAAGATATTGTAACAAAATGTGCGAAAAAAAACATTTTTTCTTCTTTAATCGGTCTTAACTTTGCGAGTATGGTTTGCACTTGTTAAACATTGAAAATGTTTTTCTTCTTCTAGACAAGAAAATACATATTTATAATTTATAGACACTAAAAGTTCTTAGGTTTATTAATTTTCCTTCACATTTTCACACAAAAAGACAAAACACCAGAAGCACAAAATCAAATTTAACCTCTTCGTTCCTATCTTTTCTTTAAAAGTTGCAAAATCAACCCTTACTTTGCCAATTCTAAAAGTAGGCGTGTTCCCAAAACCGGGAATTCGATTTTGCAGGGCCAACGAGAAATTTGCAGCCAAAAAGTCAGCGCGAATGAAAGTCAATCCTGCAAAAAGGACCTCCCTTTCTGCGAGTCCTTGCCATTCCGACTTGTGGTTGAGCGGCAGGAAAATGCGATTTTAAGGTTACAATTGCGGGCATTAATATCACTGCCTTAGGGAAATTTAGATTTTTAAAATTATATGACGAATTGCAAAAAAATATATTATTCGGAAAAAAAGTATTTTCACAACTTGAATATTCCGTGCAAGTTGCATACTACAGGGTTATTTTTAAGTTAATAATTTTCTTTTAACAATGTCTAAAATGCAAGAAAATAAGAAAATTTTTCAGATAAAATCATGTCCGGAAATGCTTTGTTTCAAGATACAGGGTGTTAAAGTTTTAAGAAAAAATGCCTCTTTGTCATAAGAGTCCTAACACTCCAGGTATTATCACAAAATTTCGTATATTTCTTTTGACTCTTAAATTACATTTTTGCTGTAAAAGTTTTAAAAAATATTAGTGGCGTCCAAACAAGATTTGTATTAATTTATTTTTAAGAAAAAAATAGTACGCTACTGCTTTATCTAAGAATCAATATTAGTTTTGAAATAATCATTTACTTTGAAGTTAACCAGATCTTTTGTTTTTTTTTAATACGACGAACGGTTTTCGTTTAAAAAATAGAAGCCATGATGTACGGTAAAATTGCTAAAATTTGATATGGTGTTTTGTATGTAAAATTCGTTTTTGTCTAAGTTGTATTAAAAAAAGGTCAAAAACTTACCATATTACAATTTTAACCTAATAAAAAAATAATCAGTTGTTATAATTTTTAATAAAACTCCAACCGCAATTTACAAACACCATATTAGATTTTAGCGATTTTGCCATGCATCAAAATGGGTTTTATTTTTTAAACGAAAACCGTTCGTTGTATTTAAAAATAAGAAGGGACCAAATTAACTCCAAAGTAAATGATTATTTTAAAAATAATATTGATTCAAAGAGAAGGCAGTAGCGTACTATTTTTTCCTGATGGAAAAAATTCATTAAAAATCTTTTTCGAACGCCACTGGTATGTTTTTTAAAAATTTTCGGCACAAAATGTAGTGTAATTGGTAAAAAAAGTGTACCAAATGTTGTGATAATATCTGGAGTGGTAGGAAAGATATAACAAAAAAGCAATTTTTTAATTAAAATTTTAACACTATATCTTGAAAACGAAGCATTTTCGGACATAATTATATCTGAAAATTTTTCTTATTTTATTGCATTATATACAGTGTTCAAGAAAAAATATTAACTTAAAAATAGCCCTGTATACTTTTCCTACGACTATTGATATATCACTGAAAAACATTTAAAAAAACATAAATTTAATGTTCCCGATTTGTGACTGGTTATTTTTCAGTCATGACATAGGTCCGCGATATTTGTATCGAATGTGATTTATTTTATTATAAGTTAATTTTACGTTCCTATTTATTTTTTTACACTCATATGTGACTAAAAAATTATGACCTTGGCTGACGATTCATATTGTGACGTATAAATTTGAAATATACATATAGTCACTTTCGTCACTTGAACATATGTACCATATGGAACTGTATATAATTTTGGAATTTACATAGGGGGCCACTTTACGTCACTTGGGCAAATCTACCCTATGGAACTATCTTCTTGGGACCATGAGACCGGTGGACCATCAAAACTAACTTTGCATTTTTTCAAAACAACCAACTTAACTTATTTGACTAATTAAATTTAGTACGGGCATACCCCCATTAGGAGTAGCCCGTACGGGGCTTAACTAAAACTTTAACTTTATACTTGACTTTACTAACTACTTCTTATCTGATAAATCCCCCTTTTAACTTCTTTTCTCTTTCTTTAAATACAAAATTTTCCAGTGTTTGTTTTGCATTTCTACGCTACCCAGTTTGTTTAATGTTTTTATTTTATTATTATAAAAGTAACCTAGAAAATTGTTTAATTTATACTTTTAAGACCTTGACACCTCACGTATATTTTTATGTAACAAATTTCCCAATGTTAAGTAAACTAATTAAAATGTATACTTATTTTAAAATTCCCAAAAATGTATATTTTTTAAAATTCCCAAAATGTATACTTTTTTATACTAGGTGTTCACAATATTAACCCTAATTAGGTGCGCCGGTGTATTTTGAACGCCAATTAAAAAAACACCATTTGTTTAAAAACCGATTTCTCCTACTATGAATTAATTTATCTTAGCAAAAAAATGTTCTTGGTATAATGTGACGGTCTTAGTTGAAAGTTATAGGTATATAATTGTAAGAATATCGTCATTTGTTTGTAAACGGTGCTCAAAATACACCGCGCGACCATTTATTAATTTAATTTACAGGGTGATTTAATTTACAGGGTTATTAATTTAATTTACAGGTATACTTTTTTTATACTAGGTGTTCACAATATTAACCCTTAATTAGGTGCGCCGGTGTATTTTGAACGCCAATTAAAAAAAAACACCATTTGTTTAAAAACCGATTTCTCCTAATATGAATTAATTTATCTTAGCAAAAAAATGTTCTTGGTATAATGTGACGGTCTTAGTTGAAAATTATATATGATTGTAAGAATATCGCTATTTGTTTTGTAAACGGTGCTCAAAATACACCGCGCGACCATTTATTAATTTAATTTACAGGGTGTTTCAAAAATCGATCACGAAACTTAAGGGGTGATTCTACTTGACAAAATAAGGGTAGAGCTTCATATAATTTTTTTCAAAATGTCAATCGTTTTCGAGTTGCAAGCCGTCAAAGTTCAAGTTTTTATTTTTTGTTTTTTGAATTACTTGCTTAAAAAAGTCGATTTGACTAATATTTAAAACCTAGGCTAAATCGTCTGCGTTTCATCATTCTAGTAACAATTCACATTGATTGTTTGCCGCTAGAGGGCACTTTACCTACATTGAAAATTGTTTTTTTGTCATAAATTTAGTGTTGACAGCTATAGTAGTTTTTGGCATGTTTTCTGAAAGACTGAAAAAAAGGTGCTTTTTATTTACATCGCTAAACCCAACGGTTTAGACGTAAATCACCCTTAAAAATTAAGTGGTAAATTTACTTTTCTAAATTTTTAAAATTAAAAAAAAAATCTATACTAAAGCTGTCAGTGTAAAATAAAATACGCCTTTTAAACTATTTAATTTATAAATTTAAAATAACTAATAATGGCTAATCAGTAAATATTTATATATGGAACTCGAAAAAAAAATTACATTTTGAAAAAAATTATAAGAAGCTCTACCGTTATTTCTCAAGTAGAATCACCCCCTTAAGTTTCGTGATCGATTTTGAATCACCCCGTATTATCCGACGCAGTATTTTTTTGTTCTCTCTATGACGACCGCCTGCGGTTTTAGTCAATTATAAGGAAAAAACCGACGTCCAGCAGTTTTTATATTTACGTATATGAAAACTGCCGAAAATGTTAATTAATTTGATATTTTCTGCGGTTTTACTTAGTTTATCGGTAGAAGCCGCCGTTCATCGGTTTTGTTTATAAAACTATTAAAAATCGCCGAAAAACAGTTAAAGTTAATCTAACCTTAATAATTGTTTATTTTGCGTGCCATAAGCGTTTATTTTTTTGTAGTTTGATTGTTTAATATTGTAGTTGTGTTAATAGCACCCTCTGGAAAAACAAATTGGAGTAGTATAGCTGGATGGGGACAGGCAAATAAAACCACTATTGTATTTATCCTAACATTTCGTGGCCTATAATTAGTTTCAGATTACAAAACTATTTCGTCACATGGACCCAATATTTTACAACACTTTCAAAAATAGTCAAGCAGAAAAGGCGAAGGAATAACTTTTCAGGACGTCATCAAAAAGTCAGCAATTAGATTTAACTTAAAAAATTAAAAGTTTAAAATTGTTTGTCTGAAAATTAAATTATGAAAAATGAGCAGTAAAAGTAGGAAAAAATGTATAAAAAATTATAAAGAATAAAATATAAAAAGAACAACAGTTTGTTTCCTATCCCGAAATCGAACTCGGAACCTGTGGCTTACGTATCAACACTCGTAACCCTGTAGCTATGGGACAACTGGAATTACTTTTTTAAATGTTAATAATATGATTAAAGAAATAGGCCGTGCTAATGAATTATTTATCTTGTAACATTTTTTCTTTTCTTGAGAAGTTTGTTCCACCCTCATACATGCATACTTTAATTGCTAATACTCTAGTTTTAGTGCCATGAAACGATCCGTATTTTTCTTGCCGCTAAAATACTCCTAGCTTTTCTTTTTTACATTTTTTTTAAGTTATGAAGAGCTTCGACAAAATCTTCGTAGATGTCAAACGTGTCTCCTAGTTTTATTTTTTTGTTGATTAATAATAAAAATAACATTAATCAATAAAATAAATAATTAATTAAGTAAGGTTAACTTTAACTATAATTCCGCGACAGAAGTAAAAAAACGATAATATTAGACCATAATAAACTTGATACAAGCAATTGATTACAATAATCAAAAATACGGTATTCCATTTAAAATTTTAAAATTCCCTAACCTACAGAGAAAACTATAAACTTGGCAAACCTTGCAAATACAATTTTTGATTTCTTTATGTTCAGTTACCCCTTCGCACAAAATTTGCTTTACTTATATTTAACGGTTGCTGAGATAATCCACCGTTCCGGTTTTTCTACTAACCCTGTATATTAAATCACCACCTTAAGTGTCATATTTGATATTTGATTCACCTTGTATAGTAATAATAATATCAACAAATAAAGCTATCATTATAAAACGCTTAAATTAAAAATGAGGGTGACGTCTCAATAATTAAAAATATCTCCGACGTTTCAGGAAACAACAGCCCGACTCCTCTTCATGGCAGTCCGCTGGGTACGTTGCTTAGCCCCGTTTCAAACACTAAGCAAACACGATCAGCTCCTGCTCCTGCAAGAATCCTGGAAAGAGCTGTTCCTGTTACATTTGGCACAATGGTCGGTTCCATGGGACCTGTCGGCAGTTCTGGGATGTTCGCAGGCCAAGGAAAGATTGCCGAACGATGTTCACACCGCCACTGAAATTAAAACTATACAGGTAAAGTCCGCGCGTTTAGTAAGAAGCCACCGACGTATGACAATTCAAAAAAAATCTATCTGTTGGAATTCTAAGCTTATGCGTTATACAGGATGGCCCAATTGTCTGGGAAAGTACAATATTTCTGTTGTTTAACGAGATATGACAAGTTTTATATAAAAGTTTTAGAGTTTTTAAACGTGCATGTCCCATAAATATTCCAATCTATACAGAGTGTCCCAAAAAAACTTATGGCTAAGAAGTTAGTTTTTTAAATTGTAACCCCTATTTTTGTTTACAGTATCTGCAAATAGCACAAAATTTTGCATAGAGTATGTTATTTTATTTTGCCATTTGTGGCGATGTTGCCACGCTATTTATAATTTACTGAAACTTTCGTAAAAAACATGTTACCCGAAAATTAGGTAAAAACGGAAACACATTAGCTATTAATAATACTAAGCTGGGTGTTCTAACACACCAAGAACCACAGAATAAATTCCTTTACTATTTTAATTTACTAGATCTTATACAGGGTATTTCTTATAGCATGGTCAACATATCAATAATTAAAAAGCAAAATATCAATTTTTTAAATGGAACACCCTGTATATTGGGCCATTTTTAGATTTAAGGAATAAAAATAAGCTAAGTTTCTTTAGTGATTTCTATACCAAAAATGTAAGTTTTTTTGATATTTAAGGTTTTTGAAAAATTCACAAAAAGTATTTTTCATAAAGAAGAACTTTGCTATTTTAAGTGGAACACCCAGTATTTTTGTAACGTTAGATGTAGCAAATTTAGAATTCTTATAATGTTCATGTACTAAATTTTTTAAAGGTCAATAAATCCTTTATTTCTAAAAATAACCATAGCTTATATTACATTTTTTTAAAGGGGAAAGATAAAATTTTAGGAATATTGACAAATTTACTTGATGTTCCATGTAAAATACCAAAGTTCTTCTTTATAAAAAAATACTTCCCATTAATTTTTAAAAACCTTAAATATCTAAAAACTTTACAATTTTGGTATAGAAATTGCTAGAGAAATTACCTTATTTTTATTCCAAAAAACTAAAAATGGCCTAACAAACAGGGTGTTCCATTTAAAAAAAATGATAGTTCGCTTTTTAATTATTGAGATGTTGACCATGCTATAAGAAATACCCTGTATAAGATTTAGTTATTTTTATAAGAATTTGTTTTGTGGTTTTTAGTGTCTTAAAATACGAAGCTTAGTATTATTAATAACTAATGTATTCTCGTTTTTACCTAATTTTCGGGTAACATGTATTTTACGAAAGTTTCCCTAATTTATAAATAGCGTGGCAACATCGCCACAAGTGTCAAAATAAAATAACGTACTGTATAAAAATTTTATGCTGAATCCGATTCTATAAACGAAAATAAGGGTTACAATTTAAAAAACTAACCTCTTAACCATAACTTGTTTTTGGGACACTCTGTATACATCAAATATTTTTTGACATGCACGTTTAAAAGCCCAAAACCTTTATTTAAAACTTTTTGTCATATCTCGTTAAACAACAGAAATATTGGACTTTCCCAGACAATTGGGCCACCCTGTATATGCCTGTACTTAAAATTTATAACATTTTGTTTTATTTCTTTTTAGGAAATAATGTGCCGATTTCGTCAAATATCTCCAGATGGTAGCGAGTGTGGCTGTATGAAAGCTATTATATTATTCACACCAGGTAGGTATTCATTATTTTTATATCATA
The DNA here is from genome assembly GCA_014170235.1 of Listronotus bonariensis. Lineage (NCBI taxonomy): Eukaryota > Metazoa > Arthropoda > Insecta > Coleoptera > Curculionidae > Listronotus > Listronotus bonariensis. The sequence continues at coordinate 12,836 of JACEGR010003221.1, read as the reverse complement.
TACAGGTGGTACATCCAATTTTTTTTTATTTAAAGTTCCTTCTTTTATGAGGCCTTTGAAACACATCTATAATTTATATAGATAATATACCGGGTGTTCCAAGGGGTGTCATATTTAAAAACTAACGTTACGGCTTCTGGGAACACCGTGTATACTTAGTTGCTATAGGTGTCAAAAAATGCTCAATTTAATTAAAAGCTTGACATGTTTTCGCGTTTTTTTTCCAGTAAATATTAACTCACTTTAAATTTAATTGGTACAAGACTTTATATAGGTTAAGCTAAATGACATAACATATAGGTAATATAGAGGAAAAGAGACAATCTAACTGAATCCCGGCATGTAAACATGCGTGACTAATACTGCTTGTTTTGTTATTCTATTACTCGCCGATGTACCAAAACTGCTTGCTCAAGCAGTATAGGATGTTTTCTAAAGATAGTTTTCCCTGTAACTTTTTTACCTTTTTTTATGATAGAAAAAAGAAAATTTGCTTTTGTCTATATTAGACATAAATATGGATTGTTTGATATATTCACTTGTTTTCTATCACTTCTGGTTTAATCGGAAATGACTGCTACTTTTAAATTTTAAATAGAACCACCGGTATATCTTCTTATATATAAAATTCTCGTGTCACAATGTTCGTTCCCGTACTCCTCCGAAACGGCTTGACCGATTCTCATGAAATTTTGTGAGCATATTGAGTAGGTCTGAGAATCGGCCAACATCTATTTTTCATACCACTAGTGATAAGGGTTGTCCACCCTTAACATTTTTTTAATTTTTAGGCTAGAAATTACTTAAAATCATTATTTCAAGTATGGCAAAACAACGTTTGCCGGGTGAGGTAGTTTTATCTAATTTCGATAATCGGTGGTATTCTGAACGCAATGACAAGTCACATGTCATTTTTGGACGCGTTCAAATATTTAAACTTTTAATCAAGGAAAACATGAAAAAATGGGATAAATCGGCTTTTGTTTTGTAAGACTACTTCAGTTGGAGTAAAAGTTTAGAAACTTCTATTTATGATTGGAACTCATTTTTTTAATGAAACTAGGGTGGCTGGTTAGCATATTCTAAAAAAGTATTTATTTCCAAACAATTTAGTACTGCAAAGTCGGTATGTCGAGAAAAGTATTTTTTCCAGAAAACATTTAATAAAAATTATTCTAAACCATTCATTACACTAAATGAATTTTGGAAACAAAATAGTAAGTACCCAAAACAAAATGTGAAGGAATTTAAAATTAAAATGATGAGGCATCTTTCTAATCATAGGGAAAAATGGCCTAAAATGACATACTTTATAAATTTTAGCCTATATTTCAAAAAATAATAATTTATTATAACAAATTGTAACATGCTTTTAACTATAACTAACTATTTTCATAATGTCTCAAAATATGTCATTTTATGCATGGTGTCAGATAAAATGACACAATAGCTTAGGTTAAAATGGCATATACCTTCAACAAACGATTTTAAGGATTTTATAAAGTAAAAACATATACATTAAATAAATTTAAAACTTATTTGTATTAAAAACATTTAACATTTATAATATGATAAGGTATGTAAATAATTTTAACTGTAACAAATATATTTGCTTTAGGGGAGACTAAGAGCATTTAGCATGGATCCACTTTAAACAGCCTTGGCGTATGGATTTCGTGTGTTTTTGACGTTAACCAACACGTTAAAATAATATTTCATTTTACACTTATTACCCTATGTCATTTTACCCAAAAACGACAATTTAGTAAACATGTTTAAATTTTGAAAGTATAAATATACCTATAGTAATTATATTTATACATAAACATAGCCAAATTATTGTGTTTCAATAAAAAAATAACAAATGTAATGTAACTTCACGAAATACACAAATTCTAAATTGATTTGAATTCTTTTGCGGTTGGTGAATTGGAAATAAAACTTAAAATGCAGTACAAAAAAATCAGGGACATGCACCTGTACGGTAATTTTAATACTAACTGCAGTGATCATATTAAACGCTACAACATGTTTAAAAAGTCGCTGCTAAAGTGGAAAATTCAAAAATTATGAAGTGTGTCATTTTACCTCAGTATGCCATTTTAGGCCAGTTTCCCCTATTTGTTACTTATTTAATTGGAAATACCAATATAACATTAATACATATTTATGCAAATAAACAGTGCTTTAATTATCAATTAAAGCAACAAACTTACATATTTATTGTCAGTTTAAAGAAAAGAAGTGCAAATCGTATTAACTTAAATTAGGCTGTATGTGCTACGAATTTTTTAAAGTAAGATCTAAGTTCGAAATCTGTTTTGTTTTGGTATTGGCACTTTGGCTATTTGACCATTCTCCGAACAGAAAACTACGCCAGACATGAAATGCTTAATTTAAGCCATTGAAAATAGCCAATGACATTGGAAATAGCATATAGAATAAAATGCTGGAATAAAATACGTTTCGAATTTTTTCGCACATGGATTTTTTTATTTCCAGTATTCAAATAATGGTTTACAGTCCTTTGTATTTTTGGTATTCTTGACACTCTTGACAGTATAAGAACTGTTTCGGGCGATTCTAGAACATAAAAGGAATATACGCATTGTATTCAAAATGTCACATTCTATAGATATATGATAAAAAGTATAGCAGTGGTACCATTTAAAATTTAAAAATAGCAGTTAATATCGATAAAACCAAAACAAATAGAAAACAAATACATAAATCAACCAATCAATATTTATATCAAATATCGACGCACCAAATTTCATTACCTTAAAAGGTATTAGAGTTATAGAAAATAACCACCTTCAAGAAACACCCGGTAAGTTTATAAAAATAATATGTTTCATTTCTAGAAACCGCCGGCTTGTGCGATGTTCAACCCGTTGAAATGCTCCAGGACCAAGCCCAATGCATCCTGGGGGACTACGTCAGGATGCGGTATCCCAGACAACCAACCAGATTCGGAAGACTTCTTTTGCTAGTACCCAGTTTAAGAGCCATAAGATCCATGACAGTGGAACTGCTGTTTTTTAAAGAAACTATAGGTGAAATTCCGATAACGCAATTGTTGGGCGACATGTACTATATGGAAAAATGTGCTACCGGAGCGCAATAAATTTGATGTAAAAGCATGGGCGTAGCCAGGGGGAAGCACCAGGGGGCAATATTAATCATTTATATAAAAATGTAATTTTTGTATCTAGATAACCCTATATTTCAGTACTTATGACTTTAAAAATATTTATATACAAGGTGTCTGGAAAGGTGAGGTCAAAAATTATATGGGTGATAGAGTGAGCCATTTTATATAATGTTAGTACTTTATATAAAAAAAAGTTCTATCGCGCTTTTTTACAGAGATTTTAATTTTATTATAACTTTTGAACTGTTGCCACAGTACCAATGATATTGAGGCCACTAAATAAACTCATAGTAATACTTCTTTCCATAGGGAAACGGCTGTTCAGTAAGTCGGAATTACACAGGGTGTGACAATTTTTTTATTTAATGTATGCCTTTTTACCAAAGGTGGCAAGTTCGACATTTTGCTTTATAATACAGTTAAAAACTGTTTTTAAGAATTTTGACATATTTTCTGGATTTTTTTTTATTACTTACAAAATGCGGGTATGTCGGGACTTAAAATGCGATTTTATGAAAAACGGTCCAGATATCGAATCAAATGATATGTATTATTTTTGTGCAAAAATAATAAGAGAACTAAACGGTTAAAGCAATATGCCGGATTTGTTAGTGTTAAAAATGCATACAATAAATGAAAAAAATTGTTGCACCCTGTATAATTCCGACTTACTGAACAGCCGTTTGCCTATGGAAAGAAGCATTACTATGAAATTATTTAGTAACCCAAATATCCTTGGTACTGTGGCAACAGTTCAAAAGTTTAACCTTGTCTGCCCCCGCCCCTCCCAATGAAAAAATCCTGGCTACGCCGTTGTTGTAGAAGCGAAGCTGTTATTCTAAATATGATTAAGAATGAATTTAATTAGTGTTTATTTTACAAAGTAAAAGATTTTAATGAAAAAAAGACGTCCATTTTGACTAATTAATGATTGACAAATGGCCGCCTTCGGAAGATAGTTTACCAATGACCTCTAAAGGATTAGTGTCCCACCGATTTTTTAAATCTAAAAAGTGAGATGTGGAACACACACCAAATATATACCTATTACTTGCTATTATCTTCAATGTAGTTTTTTTATCGAAATTCAATTCAATTAAAGAATAACGACGTTAAAATATGGCCATTTAACTAAAAACACCTTGGAGCAACAGTTAATATTAACTGAGATACAGAGTATCAAAGTTCCATTATTTTTTTTTTTCATTTTTCCAATAATATTTGATACAATTTAAATATTGTGATAAAACTCGATATTTAGGGTTTCCTAACATGAGCTATTCATATCTGATGTTAATTTTTAAGTGTAAAATAAAGGACGCTACCTACACTACTTTAAATTTCTCTAAAACGTTGCAATATTTTTATGCTTCCCTGTACGTACCATCCGAGTAAAAACTAAACTCTTCAATGCTTTTTACACAAAAAGGTTTACGTTGTTAGAATCGCTCTGAGCAAACGTTTTCTAGATATTCGCCATTAAGTTAAAGCGTTTTTTCGTGTTAATACGGTTCAAAATCTAAAAACATTTGAATACCTACCTCTATCTAACTTTCATATTTATATTGCCATTTCAAATACGGTTTGAACCACTCCGATGAATTCGGTTAACACGAAAAAATGACTTTATTTAGTGTAACCCACATGTGTAGAAAGCATTGGTTTTCGAGATACTGGAATTTTAATAATATTTTCAAAATTTAAAACCAACCTGTACAGTGTGGTTCATTAGAGTATGCAACAAATGTAAAATCTTTTATTTACAATTTGTCAAAAAAATTATTCTTCATAAAGTTGGTACATGGTCCGAAACTGTATTACCAGTAGTTAGTTTTATTAAAATACAGGATAGGTTAAAGATTAAAATCTGTTTAAGTAAAAGTACCCTTATTTCTATGAATACAAACAAATGTTAAATAGGAAAAGTTATTTAAAATTAAAAGTTATGCCTAAATACCAAGTCATGACCTCCAATTTAAGTTTTCACTTATTTATTTTTTAATTTTAGTTTATCTGTTCTACACTTTCATAAAAAAAATAACAAAATTATACCAGCTAAATAAAATTTTTATACGCATTTTATTATTTATTATATTGCCTTAATAAAAGCATATTTGCATAATTTAAGGGCCCTTTTAAATATCCTTGCAACAAACTTGAAGTTAGCGGTTGGCTAAAAATACAGGGTGTTTCACAACTTATCCGACAAACTTTAAGGGCAAATTCTACAATTAAAAATATGAAAAAAAAAACTTTACAACTACATGAAATATGTTCTAAACGTCTTGGTTTTAAACTACAGAATCTTAAAATTTTAAAATGTTTATATTTTTACAATACCTTTTAAACCAATTAAGATATTAAAAAAATTAGTGGACGCCTTCTATGCACCAAAAGACCAGCTCTACCCTTTCGTGCTCACCGGAAGTTATTGTCGGCTTTGCTCCCAATGGAGCCCCTATACGACCATTTTCTGCGTATTCAAACTGTTTATTTATGTGTTACGATACTATGCCTAAGTTTAGTCTATCTCCCAAAAATGACTGGATTTACACAAGCACCATAACCATCAGCTTCTAGGCGCCGCCTGAGTTGTGGTTGGGTTCTTCATGAAAAAACTACTTTTGTGGACTGTATTGATATTTTCCTGGTGTAAATAACGGGTAGACCAAAAATAATCGTTAAGCATTGCGACAAAAATTGCCCAAGACATTTTCAATGGACACCCTATTTTTATTACAAGCTCTTATTGAGCATTAAAAATAAAGAATATTTTAACAAAAGCCTGTTAATTCCAAAAAATTTATAGTTTGCAAATATTAACCATTTAATATATATCTATTCTAACAATGCATTTCAGTACAGGTAGTTGATAATGAATGACCAGAGGACACTGCACCTGTTGTCAAAATTCAAGATCAAACTAACTCGCTATAAAGCATTGTTAGAAAATTAATATTAAATTGTATTGCGAAATCTGCCATTTTGAAATAGATATTTATACAAACTAATCCACTTATTTTAATGCTAGTGGAAATAAGGTAATAAGATAGTGATTTTCATTTGAAAAAATACGACATTATATTTTAACGATTATTTACATTCACTCTTACGTGGTAGCAAAAAATATCAATACGGTCTATGAAATAGTTCTTTCTGAGAAGCAACCAGTTAAGGAAAACTTTCTTCGAAAGAATTGATGGTTATGTTATGGCTTTAAATGTCATTTTGACTTATAAAGCTAAAATAGTAAAAAACGGTTGGTTTAGGCCATAATACATTTTTACATAAATTATGTTTAGAGAGCAACCCAGATCTAAGAGTAATGGCCTGGGAGTGTTCCCATTAAATAGAAAGTTATTTCCGGTATATTACTGTCCCATGTTTTGGCTGTATGTCCCATGACACTTATATTGCTGCCAGGTTTTGCCAAGGAAATTTTCTAAGAGACCCGAGGCTCAAGATTGATGTGGCCGGTTCCCACCTGGTTCCCTAATAGTCTTTTCTTTTAATGGCTTACTGAGGGAATAATCAATGTTAATTTGCCAAAAAAAGCAATCGAAGGTCAAACAATTGCAATTTTCCGGCGCGCGCCGATCTTAGGCCGTGTTTCCACGAGGCCTAAAGAGAAGATGATTGATTGCGGTCGGCTGGTTCCGTTTTCAACTGCCTTTAAATCGCCCTTTTACGGGAACGACAACCGTAAACTTCTGTCGACTTTCAGTCGTTGTTTTTATTGACCCATATCAGCTTTCAAAAGGTGGCCCGATGACAACGTATTAAGTAGAAATTGCCTCAAAGAACTCACTGCGATAATGTTTTGTTTATAAAAAAACATGAACAGAAAATGAACATAAAAAGCTATCAGTATCTGAATACCAAACACTCTACAGGTGGCGGATTGCCCCAGGACAACCATCCAAGCAAACAATGGCGCAGTACCAGCTGACTGCAGATAAGGGTGTTGAACTTGATTTCTAAATAAGAATAAATTTTTACAAGGAAAGAAAGACTCCAAGAAAAAAAAATCTTTCTAAATGAGCTTTTTGGAAAGTGAAACCTCTGCAAAAAATGAATAGTGAAGAGAAGATGATTCCGGACGTTACTGTACGTATGATGACGCAGTGATATAATTTTTAGTTGTTTGGGAACTTACTTCAATTCTGTAGTCAGTTTTTAAAATGCAAGGCTGCTTGTTTAAAGTCGGATACAAGCTTTATGTACAGGGACTGATTTAAAAATGGATCGCAAAACTCAGGAGCGTTCAGTTTACATGGTAAAGTAGTTGGTACAGCTCTCATCTGAATTTTTGTTCAGTATTGCATTGGTTTCCAAGTTACAACCCAGGGTAATATTTGATACTCGACGTTTTGAATGGTACTCGGGATTCTGAATAGTATTCATATTCGTATTTAAATACCGAATTTCCGTATTCGACCCAACTAATTTTTTTTGTAATTCATACTTTCATACCTACATAAGGTAGCTAGTGGGATCAAATGGAAAATATAAATTAAAGACTAAATTTTAAGGATGATGAGCATATTTTTAATGGCCTGGCAACAGTCTTTAAGAAAAAACTAGCTGAAAAATAGGGTAGCTATCAAAACTCAAAAATCATGAAATCATCTAATTTTATTTGAAAAAATATCATTTTTGTAATAAATTTTTACTTTATAGACTTTTGAGGCTGAATTAATCAAATCCTAGGATCAGAATATCAAAACACTAGAATCAAAACTGTTAGCTAATCAAAAGCCTGCTATAATTATTAAAGGGTCATGGGTAAAAAATTACCCTATGAATGGTTTTACTGGTAATTTTTTAAGATTTAAATTTTGGAATATGGTACCGTAAAGTGGGGTGTCTTCGGACAGCAAGGTGACTTCTTCTTTAGACATCCGGTGGTGCTCAAATATCATCGGCCATAATCGACTACCCACTTTGTAAAACGAATATCAGCGTACTATATCGGCGTATAATCAGTGTATCATTTTTACGACTCGATCACCACTGGATGTCCGAGATTTCCGAAGTCACCCCCGCTGTTTGAAGACGCCCACGGTACCTAGAAAAATTTTACGTCAAAAAAACTGTTGATTTATATCGATAGAAATTCATTGCCGTATTATCCATTAGGCTGACTAGGCTACAGCCTAGGACGCCATGAAAAAAATAGGCGCCAGACAGGGGGTAATAGGCGCTAGAACAGAGGAGTTGTTTTTAAAAAAGTTTAGGTCGGGTGGGAATTAGAAGAAATTCCTCAGTGCCTTTAAAAGAAATGAAATAGAGGGGAAAAGGAGGGAATGAATTTTTTTTTTTTTTTTTGGTCATTTAATTTCATTTAGGGTAGTGAAAGCGCCTGAAAAGAAAATAGGCGCAACACAGAGTGAGGACTCTTTTTTTGCTCTTCAAAATTTGTCGAGGCAAAATAGGCGCTCCGGGACTTGTAGCCTAGGGAGCCTCATAGGGTTAATACAGCCCTGTAGAAATCATCTTTTTCAAGAAAATTGCAATTTTTGTAACCTGTAACCCTTCTAATATGGTACTTTCTGACTATCATTTTAATATTCTGACCTTTGAATCTGGCTAAGGTAAAACGTTTACGTAAGAGTAGTTCCAAAAATATATAGGTAAAACCGTACTTAGGGTGTCACATTTAAAAAGGAATTGAAGACTTAGAAAGCAGATTTTTCGTAAATGTTTATATGAACTTTTTTCGTAAAATTAGCTTAGCCTAGAACTATCCCCTAAATGCTTTATACATAATAAGGTAACATCCTGTATCTTAAAGAAAACAAATAATTTGTTTTCTACTACTTTCATTAAAAATAGACTTTTTCTCCCCGGTATGAGGGAGGAAAACGACAACTTTCTCTACGGGAAGAAAGTTTTTACTCCTCCTCCCGGGAGGAGAGTGTACATTTTCTTTCTCTACCAGCCGGCATACTATTTTTCTTTTCGTTTTCATATTTGTGTGGTTGCTGAAAAAATTAAGGAAAAATGAAAAAAGTCTATTTTTCCAATTGTTAACCTTACTTGCAAAATGAGTTTTTATGTTTTGATGTCTACAATGTCCTTAATATTTACACATAAACGGAACATACTAAATTTGCTCCAGATAGTAGTTGCCTTTAAAGTTTCTGGTTTCTTCGAAAAATATACAAGAACGGCATTTTCGGTATTTTTTTTGACATGGGTTTCTTATCACTACTTAAACACCTCATATTCTTTTTCATTTCGTTCGCAAGACTTATTTGGCAAATGATTCAATAATACTAGCCTTGCAGTTTTCAAAATATTTTGATGAATATTGTCGTCGTCTTCAGAGTCTACATTGCTTTGGAATGATAATTTCTTTTCGACCGAACAAAACTGTTTACTTATATCACATTTATTAAACAACGCTTAGAGTCTTGACAACGATACCTCCTATGATGTTTGATAATTTCAAATGTCATATTTTGACTGGTGATCAATTATTACGACATACGAGGACCCGTGATGTAACTTAGAATACTTTTTTCGATACTGCAGCCAAATAATTATGTATTTCTTAAAAATGTCGCAAGAGGTACTAGAAAAAAATAACATAAATTTCTCCTGGAGTATAGTGCCTCTTCCTCCTTTGAATGAACGCCATATCCGGGGGAAAAGTGGCACCATCCTCCCTTGTAATGTAATTTTTTTGGTAGCCTCTAATTTTTTCTATGCCTTAGTTCTCCAACCTTCCTCATCCCCTTACAACATCACTGAGAAAGTTCAACAAGCCAACTTTGACCTTTTCACTTCCACTCCTCAGTCCACAAGATCGATCAAGGTCAAATTCAGAGACGAACTTATATCGTTTGAACCTGATTTAACCGATGATGACGTCAATAGCATCGAAAGCGATCACGTGGTAGAAGAAAATCCCAATGAAGAGGAAGATGGTACGTAGATTTAACCGTCCTGAAAGGTTGATTTGGTACCCTTTGACTTTTATCGTGTGTTTTTTAGAGTTTCGGGAAAATAAGGAAGTGGAGACGAAGTTACTATACAACAATGTTTTGCGAGGTGGTCTCGGTATTTATGATATTGAGGAAGAAATTGAGGACGTGATATTTGAGGAGGAAGTTGTTAACTCTGATGAAAATGAAGAAGTTATACAAGAGGTAACATTTTAGTACATTAAGAACTTGTGGAACGACACAAAAAGGAAAAATATAGACTTGTAAGAGTGGCTGTAGTTATTTTTTAATTAAATGACACAAAAAGGTTTTTATTTTCATTTCAAAATTAAGCAAAATTTTTTCCCGTTGTTCAATTGCATATATTTGTAAGCAAAGTTTCCTACAAATTTAATATAATTTTGTTCAGGTGTGTTGGCTTTCGTCATTTACTAATAAAAATGGACAAATTTTATATTATTAAAGAATAAATATCTTTTAAAAATGCTTCTTTTAACAAAAAAGAATTAAATTTAAAACTCTACAAGAACAGTACCTCAAGGTCTGATATCCCTTTTGCTTCCTCCTTTTAATGTATGTCATTTTATTTAGAATCAAGAATTTGGTGTAGAAATAAAAGAACCAGAACCACCGGAACAAGAAAAACAGGCGAATACTGAAGATGATCAAGCAGTAAGTGCTAAAGTATCCGAAACTGTGAGAATAAGCTCCAGACAAAAATCACCCAAACGAAAGAAACACTCAGTTAGAAAACGGAGGTTCATTGTAAGGATCATTGTATCGAAAGGATCGATACTAAACTATCAATATCGATTAAAAAATTGGAGATACACGAAAAACCACCGGTTAGTATAAATTTGTTTTTGGGGTCAATCAACTTTTTTGTCCGGGTTTATTTTTTTATTATTTCAATTAGAGGTAATTGCTTGTTTAGTTGTAATCTGCAATCAGTTGCACACTTTAAACAGTTTTAACGAAAAGGCCAGAAAAATCCACATTGGGTACCAATACAGTTACCAACAGTGTACTCACTACGACATTTCTATTTTGATTTTAAAAATTATCGCAGTTATCTGAGGGACATACGGTGCGACCGACTTTTAGGACAAATTATTATAAGGGGTTAGAAAAAATCCTGCAACTCTTAAATATCTTTAAAACCGCTAAAGCTACATTTGTCAAATTTGGTATTTGAAAGGCATCGAGCATATAGAATCTAATAGTAAAACACCTATCCTTTCCGTTTATTTTAATGCAATGCCTATTTATTTTTGTTGCAAAAAATTGCACAGGTCAAATTTAATAAGTCCCCAAATTTTTAAAATTCCATTTTTAATAGTTGCTAAGATATGACAACACTAGATTTTCGGCAAAAGTTCATATGCGCTCAAATATCTCTAAAACTTCTTAATCTGCGTTTACAAATTTTGGCATTTAAAGGTTTCTGGGCTAACCAAAATTAACCAAAGAAGTGATATCGTCGTTGTTGCCAGATTTTCTATTTTTGCGACACACGTAATATTTTTGGTATTTTAAATAGAATGCGCTATTTATTCCCAAACACTATAGATACCAAATTAAAATATATAAATATATCGTAGCAACTAATAGAGACGGAATTTTGAAAGTTTAGAAACTTTTCCGCCCAATTTGATGCACCAAAATTAATGGGGCGTTCAATTAAAAAAAAAAATTAAAAATACGTGTGGCACAAAACTGGTAAATCTGGCAACAGTGCTGATATCACTTTTCAATTCCATATATCCCAAACACTATAGATACCAAATTTGGTAAATATAGTTTTAGCGGTTTTAAAGATATTTTAGAGTTGCTGTATTTTTACAAACCCAATATGCGAAAAATTCCTAACAAGACAATTTTAAAGACATTGCATTTATTTTCTTAAAAAGTGGTATACAATTCATAAATTAATGTTTAAATTGCAGTTAATTAAATGGTAGCGGTTTTTTAGTAATAAAAAGTTATTGATACTATTGTTAAATGGGGACAAAGATAACCTTATAAAAATTAGTTACTTTGATTTGCTTAAAGAATTATTTAAAAAAGACAATAAATTACAAAAAATTACAATAATTCTGTGGTAAGGTGGCAAAACCCGATATGTTACTTTTAGTAAAATATTCAGAAGAGATATTTTTAACTTTGATGTTTCCGGAAAAAATCACAATTTCAGTACAATATTTAAATTATGCAACTTTTTACTAAAACTGACATATCGGGTTTTGCCATATCTTACCACAGAACTATTAGTTAGGAATTTGTTTTATTTTATTTTAATTTAATGAAACACTTGAATTTATATATTTTTTGTTATTTTACCAGGGACTGAGTTTTTCGCGGTTGGACAAATAATAGTTAATTGATCCTTATATGAAACATCTAATACATCGTTTGTTGTTGAAACATTATAAGAGGCCACCTATAAAAACTTAAAAAATATGTTTAATTTTTACTCGCTATTTTTAAGACCGCCAAGCGTTTCACAATTATAATCCTAAAAATTATTAGGTTTAGAGACATAGGGTCTGTTTGGCAAGGGGTAAAGTGTTGTGTAGTGAATTGTAGTGAAGGACTAAAAAGTGGAAATAAGTTAAAAAAAGATATGATGCCAAACGCGTAGGTATGTCACAAATGTCAAAATTCATTATACTTTTATTTATAAACAAATAAATTTAATTTTTACATAATTGGGTTTCTTGTTCTCTATACAC
>JACEGR010003220.1:0-109285 GCA_014170235.1 Listronotus bonariensis | reverse complement strand
TAAAAGGTGAGTGGGGTGGTACCTCCTCAGGCGTGGAAAGCTCCTCTACCACCTACCAATGGATAGGATAAAGATTTCTCATGTTTCAGATTTTATGTAGCACATCCGGTTTAACCGGTAGTTCTCCCAACTTTGCCACACCCTACATATTTTTCTAAAAATCAATTCTACAGGCAATTCTAAGCAAATACATGTACCACAGGCTCCAAGAAGTCCTTGTTGACATCTTACCTTTTACACAATGATCAATTATCAAATACCCTGTCTGGATGCTCAGAATTGATGTTAACTGCTGAGCTAGTTATGAGATGACGAATTTGTTTATGTAAAAGTACAACAATGTGGGTTTTTAGTTACTTAAATACATCATCGACCTTTTCATGTAAATATATACCTACAGATCACCACCTTCACGCGCTTGGTACCTTTTGTAAAAGCAGTTTGGGTACACTATCTAGGAAGTAGCTCTTAGATGAATTGGAATTAGTATCTCTCTAGAACAGGCATGTAACATAATATTTTGGGCACATCACTGATTACAAAATTCATCGTGCAATGCAAAAAAAAATCTGAAAAAATATTTATTATTATTGTTTTCCCAATAATCACAAAATCAAAATTATTTGATGGCACGTATATCACTGCCCTAAACATTATCTACTCTAGAGAAATGACACATTCATACGTAAGATTTGCCATCCCTGCTCTAGGATCTAATAAATATGTTTCTTTTTATAATAAGTACATATTTACCAGATCCCTTTTATACAAGGTGTCTCTAAAAGGGGCGGAAAAAAGATACCAGAGATTCTTGAGGCTAAAATATGACGATCTAACCTAACTTACCTTAGTCTAAAAGTGGATAATTTCGAAGAAACAGGGTGTTAGAAATCTATTTTGGTTTTAGTTTTTTATAAATAATTTTAGAAATAATAGGCGTATTGTTACAATATTTGATTAGAAGGGGTATTTGAAGGTGAGAAATAAGAATATGTTGTCAATTTGATTGTTAACCTTAGGGGGCGCCACTTGCGGTATCTTGAACAAACGAAAAACAAAATAACTTTTTTGAACCACTCTGTATGTAACTTTTAAAGAAAAATTCTTATTCTTTACCATATTTTCAATAATAACATTATACTTGATTAAAGTTAATTTAGGCAACCGTTTTTGAGATGATATCTGGATTTAAAAAAATTACTTCTTGTACGGCCAGGCCTAAGCAATGCAGAGTGTTTTAGAATTAGATGCGAATCTTTAACAGTATGAATCCTTAGGTGATTTTAAGAAGAAAAGTTTAGATAAACTTATGTCCTAAAGGGTTGATTTTTTGAGACATAGGGTGGTAAAATTAAAAAAAAGCTTTGGTATCACTCTGTATCTGAAAAGTTAAGCCATTTAGGACATATAGGGTTTTTATGAACTTGTTTCACTTAAAACCACGTAAGGATTCACACTCTAAAAAATTAGCATCTAATTCTAAAACACTCTGCGTAGCTTAGTCCTGGCCGTACAGGAAGTGATTTTTTAAATCCAGATACTTATCTCAAAAACGGTTGCCTAAATTAACTTTAACCAAGTAGAATAAGAATTTTTCCTTAAAAATTACATACAGAGTGGTTCAAAAAGGTATTTGGTTTTAAATTTGTTCAAAAGGTACCGCAAGTGGGCCCCTAAATTAATTTTTATCCCTAAAAGGAACCCCTAAAAACAGAAAAAATCTCGTCAAGATTGCATTGTACAAATTTTGTCGATTTGAGCAGATTCAAATATGTTTTATTTTCTTTTTCAAGAAAAGTCCCACTTAAAAATTATTGTTTTATTTTAATACATTTTTTTGGTTTATTTAATTTTTTTAGTATGATTAAAACAATTTTTATTTTTTTTTAACCAAAACACCCTTAAAAAATATTAAAATACATAAATTTTTTAAACTTTCCATCGAAACCCCACTTAAAAATGAAGAAAATCTCATCAAAATCCCCTTCTAGCCAAATATTGTGACAATACGCCTATTATTTCCAAAATTATTTATAAAAACTAAAACAAAAATAATTTTTTAACACCCTGTATCTTCGAAATCGTCCACTTTTAGACTAACCGATCACATTTTAATACTAGCTAAAAGACCGACTAGGAACCACACTTTGATCTTAGCCGAATGGCCAAGAAATTTAATGTTTGTTGCACGTTATTTAACTGAGCACCACGTCTATATAAGATCACTACACTTAGGCACTTAAATCTTATTTAGCCACTATAAGTTATACTAAACTTTGTGTAACTTAGTTGGCTGTACTATGTGACGGGCTTCTGACTTACTTTGCTGCACTATGTACTGGACTTTTAACTCCGAACACAACACTACACTGCACTATAAATACAGAATACTGCACTATAGCTACAGTTTGGTAGGAGTAGTAAGTCACTACACTTTAATCTTAGCCATAAGGCCGAGAAGCGATCACACTTTGATCCTAGCAAAAAAATAAGAAGCGATCAAACTTTGATCTTGGCCAAAAGGCCGAGAAGAGACCACACTTTAATCTTAGCCAAAAGGCCGAGAAGGTACCCCACTTTAATCTTAGCCAAAAAATTAAGAAGTGTTAGACTTTGATTTTGCTCAAAGGGCCGAGAACCGATCACACTTTGACCTTACTTCAAAGGCCGAGAAGAGACCACAATTTGATCTTAGCCAAAAGGTCAAGAAATGATACACTTCGATCAACCAAAAGGTCGAGAAGCGATCACACTTTGATCTTAGCCAAAAGGCCAAGAGGAATAGACTTTGATCTTAACCAAAGGACCGAGAACCGATCACACTTTGATTCTAGCAAAAAGAATAAGAAGCGATCGCACTGTGATCTTGGCCAAAAGACCGAGAAGGGACCATACTTTAATCTTAGCCAAAAGGCCGAGAAGGTACCACACTTTAATCTTGGCCAAAAAGTTAGGAAGTGTTACACTTTGATTTTACCCAAAGGGCCGATCACACTTCGACCTTACTTAAAAGGCCGAGAAGGGAACACACTTTGATCTTAGGCAAAAGGTCAAGAAATAATACACTTCGATCAACCAAAAGGCCGAGAAGCGATCACACTTTAATCTTAACCATAAGGCCGAGAAGCGATTACCCTTTGATCCCAGCCAAACGCCCAAGAGGTGACACACTTTGATCTTAGCCAAAAGGCCAAGAGTAATAGACTTCGATCTTAACCAAAGGGTCGAGAACCGATCACACTTTAATACTAGCCAAAAGGCCGAGTAGGAACCACACTTTAATCTTAGCCGAAAGGCCGAGAAGCGATTACATTTTGATCCTAGCAAAATTAATAAGAAGCGATCGCACTTTGATCTTCGCCAAAAGACCGAGAATGGACCACACTTTTATCTCAGCCAAAAGGCCGAGAAGGTTCCACACTTTAATCTTAGTTAAAAAGTTAAGAAGTGTTACACTTTGATTTTACCCAAAGGGCCGGGAAACGATCACACTTTGACCTTATTTAAAAGGCCGAAAAGGAACCACACTTTGATCTTAGGCAAAAGGTAAAGAAATGATACACTTCGATCAACCAAAAGGCCGAGAAGCGATCACACTTTGATTGAAACGATCACTTTGATTTTAGCCATAAGGCCGAGAAGCGATGACACTTGGATCTTAGCCAAAAGGCAAAGAAGTGACAAACTTAAGTTTTAGCCAGAAGGCCGAAAAGCGATTAAACCTTAATCTTAGACACAAGGCCAAGAGGTGACACACTTTGATCTTAGCCAAAATGCCAAGAAGCGATTACACTTTGATCTTAGCCAAAAGGCCAAGAGCAATAGACTTCGATCTTAACCAAAGGGCCGAGAACCGATCACACTTTAATACTAGCCAAAAGGCCGACTAGAAACCACACTTTGCTGTTAGTCGAAAGGACGAGAAATTTAATGTTTATTGCACGTTATTTAACTAAGCACCACGTCTATATGAGATCACTACACTTAGGCACTTCAATCTTATTTAGCTACTATATTATAAATTATACTAAACTTAGTGTAACTTACTTGGCTGCACTATGTGACTGGCTTCCGACTTACTTTGCTGCACTATGTACCGGACTTTTAACTCCGAACACTACACTACACTGCACTATAAAAACAGAAAACTGCCCTATGGCTACAGTTTGGTAGTAGTAGTAAGTACACTAAACACTACACTTTGATCTTAGCAAAAGGACAAGAAATGATACACTTCGATCAACCAAAAGGCCGAGAAGCGATCACACTTTGATCTTAGCCATAAGGCTGAGAAGATACATTTATTTAAACTAAATTTCAAATTACAATATTCTTACAATCGTTTGTCTTAATTTATGCTAAGTCGAGTATAAAAAGGCTGACTATTTGGTTCTAAGAAGAACCTATCATTTGTATGAAAAAGAGCATACTTATTGGAGATCTGTAGTACCTAGTCCAATTTTGTTAAAATAAATAGAGATTAGTTTAAAAAATATCACAGTTCGAGTGTATATATATAAAATTACAAAATAAAATAGTCAAAATGAATTCAATAATAAAAACAGCTCTACACAAAAGACCAAATAAATAAAAACGTATAAAATAAAATCACATAAAATATTACCACAGCTCGACCTCTTGGTATTGTCTTTGGCCTGTCACGAGCTCCACATAGATATCTCTTGACCACTTTATTGCATCGCTGCACATCAGTTTCCTCATAAGGCCGGCATAACGCTGCGAGACCCCAACACGGTGCAGAACCGCCTCGTTCTCCTGGTCCCAGGCTTCAAGGGCTCCCACGATGAAGGCGTCAATTGTCACGTCCTTCCCTTGTGCCTCCAGCTCGGTCACCAGTGGGGTGTACTTTCCGATTTTTTGCTGCCTTGCTCTTTGAAGGGACTCCAGGCCATTTTCGAAGGGGATGCATACGTCTATGATAGTTATTCTGGTATCGTTGGTTATGAGAATGGACGGTGCGGTTCATTCTGACTGTCCCTTGGTGTTCTGGGATGGCCTTGACAAGCCTGTTTTGGACGGCATTATGGCATTGCTGCCAGGCGGCCGAATGGCCTCGGCAGTGGTTAAGAACGTGTGGCAGAGTTTCCTCCAGGTCCTCAAAGTCTCTGACTGACGCCAACTATCGAAGCCACCTCGCCTGGTCATTTGTTGGGGCTCCACGATGTCGTTGCTGCTGAGAAGCGGGCGGTGGACTGGTCCCCTGAACTGGCGGTGGCAGCGGTGCTGGCTCCTCTGGCGGCGGTACTGGCTCCTCTGGCGGTGGTACTGGCTTTTCCGGCGATGGTTTTGGCTCCCCTGGCGGCGGTTTCGGCTCCTCAGGCGGCGGTGCTGGCTCCCCTTGCGGCGGTGCAGGCTCCTCAGGTGGCGGTACTGGCTCCTCTGGCGACGGTGCTGGCTTCTCCGGCGGTGGTCCTGGCTCCCCTGGCGGCGGTGCTGACTCCTCTAGCGGCGGTGCTGGCTCCACTGGTGTTGGTGCAGGCTCCTCTGCGGCTGTGCTGGCACCCCTTGCGGCGGTGCAGGCTCCTCCGGCGGCGGTGCTGGCTCCTCTGGCGGGGGTGCTGGCTCCTCTGGCGCGGTTAGTCTCTCTCCGGGCTCCTGGTCCTGGGGCGGTGTCATGGGCATCTGCTGTAGGGGGCAGCCTGGGGCTGGATGAGGTGCCTAAGTCGTCTGGTTTGAGGTGCGGGTGATGCGGGCGGCGGCACATTGTCAGGGTGGCTTGACGCTTGGTGCGCTTTGACTTGTTTAAGAGTACCAACATGGAGGTCACATACTGCACACTTGAAGGCTACTCGCCGCTGGTGGAATCTTTTTGTGTGTTTATTAAGGTCGTTATAATTGCGGCACGTCCTAGGTGGGATCACCTCACAAAATGTACAGTTTAATACGTTGAGGAGCGGGTAGGGAAGTGATATTCCTCCATTTCTGCCATATTTAATATTCATTGCACGTTATTTAACTGAGCCACACGTTTATATGAGATCACTACACTTAGGCACTTAGATCTTATTTAGCCACTAAATTATAAGTTAAACTAAACTTTGTGTAACTTACTTGGCTGCACTATGTGATGGGCCTCCGACTCACTTTGCTGCACTATGTACCGGACTTATACCTCCGAACACTATACTATACTGCACTATAAATACAGAATACTGCAATATGTCTACAGTTTGGTAGTAATAGGAAGAAACTACACTTTAATCTTAGCCAAAAGGCTGAGAAGCGATCACACTTTGATACTAGCAAAAAGAATAAGAAGCGATCGCACTTTGATCTTGGCCAAAAGGCTGAGAAGGGACCACACTTTAATCTTGGTTAAAAAGTCAAGAAGTGTTATACTTTGATTTTACCCAAAGGGCCGAGAACCGATCACACTTAGATCTTATTTAAAAGGCCGAAAAGAGACCACACTTTGATATTAGCCAAAAGGTCGAGAAATGATACACTTCGATCAACCAAAAGGCCGAGAAGCGATCACACTTTGATCTTAGCCAATTCATATATCGTTCTGACTTAAGGACTTCGATTATATTGCCTCCAATAAATCTTCCTACCGGCCGGCAGGGCCGGAGTAGACTTTTTACTTTTACATTGAGAAGCAATTGAAATATTGATAGATAGATATAAATTGTCTAAAAATATGTAAAAATGTGTAAAGAGGTATGTAGTTAGTATTTCTAAACATAATTTTGGGTACTAGGTAACTTTTATTACAATTTGAATTTTTAAGGAAATAATTATGAATAATATGGTTACCTACCTAATTAAGTAAAGGTATAATGAAAACTACTTGGCCTTTTGTGTAATTTGATAAATAGGTAAAGGTAGGTACCTTAAAAATAAATTTCGGTAGGCAAAAATCAATTGTAATAAAAAAAAGGTATACCTTAATTACCTATACCTACCTGAATTTTTTCAAAAGGAGTTTGGGTATATTTATGCCCTTAGAACAGTAAATGGCTTAGTATTTTCCAAAATGTGGCGAACGTGGAGTGAATCTGACGATGAAGCAAGCGACAACGAGCAGCAAGCAAGTAGTACAGCAAGCAGCAAGAGAAAGCATCTTTCTGTTGATGCTAAAGAAATTGTAAAGAATGTATATTCAACTTTAAGAAACGATGTTTCCATACAAGCAGCTTTGGAAGAAACGTGCAGGTTAACGAAAATACCAAAGTCTACCATACGCGATATTGTTAAAAACCGATAGTCATGAGAAAGAAAAGATGCGATTCTGGTACTGCCACAAAACTTGATGTAAGTGATAAAGACCTAATTCGACGAAAAATCTATAAAATGTATGAAGAGCAAAATATACCAACATTGGACACCTTAATGAAGAGACTAGAAATGGACGAAAGTGGCATACAGTGTGGCAGAACAACATTGTGGAAGACTGTGAAAAACTAGGATTCAAATTTAAGAAGATCGACAAAAAACAAGTGCTGATGGAATCGCAACGACTACGGAAATGGAGATTAGAATATCTTACGAAAATAGATATGTATAGAAGTCAAGGAAGGTCGATTATTTACTTGGATGAAACGTGGTACGATACCCATGACACGCCATCAAAAGGTTGGGACGATTCAAGTGGTAAATGTAACACAAAAGCACCATCCAACAGAGGTAAGCGGATAACAATTATACATGCGGGATCAAAAGACGGATGGGTTCCAAATGCTTTATCACTGAGTGCAAAAAATATAAAAGACTCTTCTCTTGACTACCATGACGACACAACTGCACATTTATTTGAAGACTGGTTTAAAAATAAGTTAATTCCCAATATTCCCCCTCAAAGTGTTATTGTTATGGATAACGCTAGCTATCATAGTAGGCAATTAAACAAACACCCTTGTTCGAGTGACACCAAAGCAATTATTCAAGAATTTATGCACGCCAATGATATTTATTTTCATGAAAATTATTCAAAAAACAATTACTTGAAGTATTAAAATGTTTTAATATAGAGAAAAAATATGTTTGTGATGAGTTTGCAAATAGCATGGGACATTCAGTTTTAAGGCTTCCACCATATCACTGCATTTTTAACCCTATAGAACATATTTGGCATCAATTGAAATCGCAAGTTAGACGAAACAACAGTTCACCGACTTTAAATAGTTTTGTATTAGGCATTATCACCAGGGAAATAGATAAAATACCAGTAAATAGTTGGAGCAACAGCGTAGATCACGTAATTAAAGTTGAACAATCATATACCACACTTTCAAGTAATGTTAAGGAGTTAATTATACAGTTAGGGGATGATAGTGATAGTGACACTGATTTAATTGAATAGGTCCTAATAATAATTATAAGTTGTAATATTTTTAGATACTTTTCATTTTATATTGTATATTGTATTTTTAAAAGCTTTTTATTTATTTATTTTTTTAAATGACTAAGTAGGTAGTATCCCTAGGTATATTTTATAAATTTTGTTCCTATTAATAATAAAATATGTGATTATCAATGTGTTTCTATTTTTAATTTCCTATAAAAAAGTAAATTCCACCCTGTTCCGTTCAAATATTATAGCAGGTTAACACCTGGCTAAAGAGCCTGCCGACAATAGGGGACAAAAGGGTCGTTTATTGGCCTCTAGAAGTCAGAACGAAATATGTCTGAATGTGCTTTATCACAAAGCACTGCCGCCGCCTGCAAAAAATGATTTACGACCGGTCGGCGCTGAGTGAAACACGGTTTCAAAGGCGCCGCGAGAGAGTGCTTTAACTCGTCTTTAGTTGTTGAACGATGATATTATTTCTTGAAAACGGAGCTAAATACAAAAAAAAAAACAAAAAGAATACAAAATTGGATTATGAATTGTTTAACTATAAAAAAATATCCAATTTTATAAAAACTCAGTGGCGTACTTTTTTCACAATAATATTGGCTGTAGTGTTCACTTAGACGCCACTGGACCCAATAATCCTATTCTAGGCAGAGCTTTACAAAAACCTTATTGCATTAAATAAGTGTCCCAATTAGTATCTATTTGGTTAAAGGGCGTAACGTAAAAAAAAACGTACCAAATTTCAACCAAATCGGTCTAAGGGTATTTAAGATATTTAAAAAACAACCGCATTTTTTTTAAACTTTAACGCCTTGTGTCTCAGAAATGGGTCAAGTCATATGTTTATAAAAACTTTTTTCACAAAAAGACATCAGAAATCACCCCCTGATGCTTCGTACCGTAGTTTGGAAACACCCTGTATATTAAGAAATACCTGATATAGCCATATTATGAATGTATATTCATACAGAGAAATTTTTCTTATTAGGCTAAAACCATGCGTCGAACCTAAATAAATTATGAAATATGTTCGGATGTAGATGGGAATTATAAAAATAATTTTTGTAACGAGAAAAATAGTGGCGCGCCATATTTTTTTAAAAATATTTTATTTAATTCTCGTTGTATATCAGAAAATGCCTCCGTTTATGGATAGTGGCTTTGTACCAAACTTTATTAAAATAATTAGAGTGGTATATTCCAAGTTTTAAAAGTAATATTAGTTAAAAACATGGTTAATACAAAGTGAAATTGTCTCCTTTATTTTCATTGTCAATAAGAACTTTTTAACGACTTTATTATAATAAAAATTCAGTCCGCGTAAAATCGATTAGGTAAACAAAAACGACTGTGTCATTAAAATGATAAAGAACAATTATTCTAAATACTTTTTCCTGTTATGTAAAAGCTAAATTGCTTTATTCTAAGCTAATTACTTCTAGTCCGGTGTGATTAGCAATAATGTATTTAAATATTGTACGATTTGTTAAGGGTGTCTGTCCAATTAATATTAGATTTTAATTTGAAATTAATCCTCAGATTTATTTAAGCTAGAAATATTGTTTTTTTTTAATAATTACATGCTTTTAATTCGTTACTTTAGTACTTCAGAACATAATATTTAAAATATATTGAAAAAAGATCGTTAGGGATTTGAATTTATAGGTTAGAAGGCGTAAAAGGCTTAGATAGAGAAATACCTTTCCTATTTTTATTTGGCTCTAAAAGATTTTGTGTAGAAAATTTTATTTCCTATAAAATTGTTTTCTACAGTTATTCTGTAGCTTTTGCCATATACGAGATAAATGCAACCAAAAACGAGGATTTACGAAAAAATAGAGTTTAGTGTGTGGGCCCGTACTACCTCACCGGTATCAGTTACGACTGCAATTCCAAAATATTTTTTAATTACCAAAGTTCCTTTTAATACCACTAGCATCTAGTATATATTTTGTGTCAGGGGCGGTCATATCAACTTTCCGAGGGTGGGGGGCCATATCATCATTAAATGCGCATTTGCAATTAGGTGTGTTTAGGTAAAAAAAATCGGTTACAGGGGATGTAACATAAAAGGGAGGCCACCCCCCTTATGACCGCCCCTGATTGGTATGGGTCCCATGTCCAAATTTTAAGGTATAATAGTTTGAAAATACGTTGGAAAATACGCCAGTACGTTACCTCATTACAGGCAGGTAAAAATTCATCATTACAAATTTTATTAGGCATCCCCTTACACGGCAGTTTATTATAAGATAAAATGTTGTTTAAGTATACCTACTTCCTACACGTTTAATTTATTGCTAGATATTTAATATTGGCACAATCATATTGACCGTGTAAGGGCGACTTTGGAGGGCGTGGGGCATGACATATTAAAGGATGTTTGTTGTAAATAATTTATTTGAATATAGTGAGTTTTATTGTTATTTTGGTATATACACAGTCCATATTTAAACAATATTTAGCTTTTATGTAAATCGAGTGAACCTGCTAACTGTAATGGAGTTAAACTTCATTTTAAGTGAAAAGTGTAAAACTTTGTTAGTAGTCCTACAAGTTTAATAGTAATCACGTGTCTAAAAATAATACGATAACTTGGTGTGACAGATACTACTAAGAAGGGCAAAGCCAAAATGTTACTGGAGGTATATGATAGACAGGGTGTTTTAAAATCGCGAAGATACAACTTAGAAAAATCACAAAAATATATATTTTTTTAAAACTACTTAATTAAATAGCATAAGAAAGTAATTTAATGAGCATAATACCTTTTTTCTATTGGTTATGGTTTCTTGGGAAAATTAATGTTTTTTTAAAACAATATGTGCTTTAAAAATGTGTATTCTTTACAAATGAGTAAAAAAAATCTGATTATTTTCAATTAGTTAAAAAGAATCGCCTTATAATATCCAAGAAAATTTAAAAATTTAGAAAATGTTATTTTGGCAAATAAAAAATATTTGGTGATAAATATTTTCGTAACTTATTATTAAAATAGAATCAAAAAGTAATTAAAATTTTACTGTTTTGTTGAATAAAAAAATATTTACATTTTGTTTTACTATATGAAATATTTTCTCTGCCGAATTTTATTTTTAAGTAAACTAAAGTAATTTTTGTATGTAATAAAGCGTAATATAAATTATTTTTGAAGATTTTTTTGGTTTACACCTAATTTTCCCCAATTATGTTAAGTGTTAAAATATAGTTATTGTAATTTTAAAACACCGTTTATATTATATAGTCCAATTAAATAGAGCCTGAAGTCACAATTTGGGGGAGTGAATGAATTTTTGACATAAGTTACTTTAAAGTGTCTACAAACAAAAAATATTTAAAAAAAATTTCAACCCCCGAGGAAGGGTGGAAAAAAATAAATAAATTGTTTTTTGCAATTACTTTAAAACGGTTGGAGCTACAAAAAAATTCTTTACAAAAGTTGTAACACTAAAAATAATAAATTAAAATGGTCTCTACCATTTTTTTCCCCAGATGACATTAGGGTTGATAATTTCATAAAAAAAAAATATATAACTGTTTAACAAATTCATGAATTTGCATTTATTTTTGACATAATTACCCTTAGAGAGTCTACAAACGAAGTGTAGAAGAGATTTTGTTTCAACCCCCGGAGAAGGGTTAAAAAAATTAATGTGTTTTTGAAATTATTTTAAAATGGTGAGAGTTAGAGAAAAAAGTTTTTAACAAAAGCTGTACAGCTAAAAATTCTACATCAAAATGGTCCTTATCATTTTTTCTCCAGATGACATTAGGGTGGCTTAAACTTAAGGGATGATAATTTTAATTAAAAAAATTATAACTATTTAAAAACTTCATGTATTTGCATTTTTTTACATAATTAACTTTAGAGTGTCCGAAAACGAAGGGAAGAAGATATTTTGTTTCAACCCCTCTGGAAAGGGGTTGAAAAAGGGTAATAATTGTGTTTTATTGGAATTATTTTAAAACGGTTGGAAATAGAAAAAAAGTTCTTGACGAAAGTTTTAGAGCTAAAAATTCTACATCGAAACATTTCTCATCATTTTTTCCTTAGATGACATAAGGGTGGATAAAGCGTAAGGGATGGTAATTTTAATTAAAAAAAATATAACTACATATTTTAACAAATTCATGTATTTGCATTTTTTTGTCATTATTACCTATAAAGTGTCTATAAACGAAGTATACAAGAGTTTTTGTTTTAACCCCCGAAAAGGGGTTGAAAAAAATAAGATGTTTTCTTGGAACTACTTTAAAACAATTACGTTAGAGAAAAAAATCCTAACAAAAGTTTTAAAACAAAATTTTACATCGAAATGGTTTCCAGACTCTAAAGTGTCTATAAACAAAAAATAAAGTTTATTTTGTTTTAACCCCCGGAAAGTGGTTGAAAAAAATAAGTTAAGTGTTTTTTGGAATAACTTTAAAACGGTTGAAGTAAGAGAAAAAGAATTCTTTACAAAAGTTGTAAAACTAAAAAAATTACATCGAACTGGTTCTCATCATTTTTTTGCAGATGACATTAGGGTTGCTAACACTTAAGGGATGATAATTTTGTTTAAAAGAAATTATAACTATGTTACAAATTCATTTATTTGCATTTCTTTTTGGCATAATTAACTTTAGAGTGTCTTAAAGCGAAGTGAAAAAGATATTTTGTTTCAACCCCCTGAAAAGGGGTTGAAAAAAAAATAAAAAGTTGCTTTCTTGGAATTAATTTAAAACGGTTGAAGTTGAAGAAAAAAATGATATTTTGACAAAAGAAAAATGGTAGATTTTTATTAAATAGCTTAAAACAATGAAATTTTCGAACAACCAAAAAAAAGGGCTCTACCGCAAAACAAGTCAAAAAGTGTTTATGTTGTTAGTGTTTAGTGTAAGACGATTATTATTTAAATTCCTATTGTATTTTCTACTGCTGTATTATTAAAAAACTTAGTTTAGGATTAGTTAAACTCAACTGGGGTTGAACCCACCCATTTAAAATATATTGCTGTCAAGTATAGGCCTTCTTGACTTCTTTGTAGACACTTTTATGTTAATTATATACATATATATATATATATATATATATATATATATATATATATATATATATATATATATATATATATATATATATATATATATATATATATATATAAATATATATATATACAATATATATATATATATATATATATATATATATATATATATATATATATATATATATATAACTTTTGTTAAGAATTTTTTTGTAGCTCCAACCGTTTTAAAGTAATTGCAAGAAAACACTATATTATATTTTTTTCCACCCTTCCCTGGGGGTTGAAATTTTTTTAAATATTTTTTGTTTGTAGACACTTTAAAGTAACTTATGTCAAAAATTCATTCACTCCCCCAAATTGTGATTTCAGGCTCTATTTAATTGGACTAATATGACGGATTTTAATATAGCTTTAGGCATTTCAGATAAAGCACAAATTTTTAAAAAGAATAACTTTGTTTTTTTTTATATTAAACAAAAAAAATCAGGTATAGTTTTGTTCATCCCTGAAGACACTGTATAAGTTTTATTAAAACAGTTTATTATAATAGTTAATTTCTTTATTTAAAACATAACATATATTTTCTTTTAATTCGAATAAGTTAAGAATTAAAAATAAAAATTAAACGGAAAATAAGGGTCTGTTGTTTTATTCTTTAAAAAGTATATAAAAAATCTAACTAAGGATTTTTAAGGCGCCCCCTGTGGCAACGCTACTGTTTATAACTTTTTTGAGTGCCATAATATTATGCCATTTTTTTAATTTGGATATTGAGTTTAACTTTAAAAGCAGCCTGCCATGATTTTCTGGTTTAATTAAGATCTGTGCGTAATTTATTTAAATAAGTAGATATTAATGCAAAATGAAGAAAAACCAAAAAAATAATGATTTATAAAGTATTCTTTTTCAAGATATTTTATTGCATGTTGTTATTTTAACCGTCTAGGAACTCAACAATCTCAAATTCAAAATTTAATTATTATCTTATCGCCGCCTAGCAAGTCGAGTACACCCGTTATATTAGTTTAATAACATGCATGTATACAGGGAGTTTCTAGACAAATGCGAAAAAAAAACACAAAAAAAATTGCTTAAAAACAAAATAAGTGTTGCATTTAAACTACCAAGTAATGTCTAATAAAGACATGTTACAAAATCTAATGGTTTATATTTTATTTTTTTATTTGAAATTGGTAAGTTTAACAAAAAATTTTCTAAATAAAGCAATACATTCTAGTTTTATATATTTTTGAGGTCATTGCTTAAGAGTTTAATAATTTTGGTTAGCAAAAACGATAGGGGTAGTCTATTTCCACCACTTCTAATAATTCCAAAAAGTGCAAAAATATTTAAAAAGTGTATTTTTATAATGGCAAACTTTCCGTAAAACTTCATTAATCTAACACTTTTCGCTTTTGAGGTAAAAAATAAAAACGTTTTTTTGCCCTTTTTGTACCTCGATATATCCATAATGGTTGACTCTTGACCCAATGTTAATAAAGCAAACTACCCTTTATTTTTAACAAGAAATCACCTCTCAAAATTTTTCGCATTTGTTTAGAAACACCCATATGTATTATTATTTATATCACTGACCAGAATGCTTTTTCTTTAGCAATTTTTTCAAAAATGAAAATGTGGAAGCCCAAACATGACATATAAATTTGAATCTTTGGTAAATTGAAGAAAACCGCCCAAATTATGGATTTTCTAATGAGGTTTGGAAAAATTTGTGATGCCACTGTTCACACATTGTATATGATAAATATCTCTCTATAAAATTTACAAATTTTAAGATAAAGACGTGATAAAAATATTAAATAACTACAAAATAGTTTTTTGATTTTTATTCTACATGAAGGAAATGAATTCCGATAAACTTCGTTCCAACCTTTCTAAATATATTGAGTGAGCAAAGTTAAAAATAAATTTAAAAAAACTTACGTTGTAGTTCCTGCATCACTCGTATAGGAGCTAGTATATAACCCGACGATCCTATTTTTCATATCTCCATTAAATTCAATAGAAAGTGTATCAAAAGAAGAAGTGAACAGGTTTCCATCTTTTCTACTAATTGTGACGATTTCATATTTATCTTCGATTTTGACATCAGCTTGTTCACCTTTAACTGTTGCACTGGTTATGTTTAGTTTGTTGTTGTGAAGCACGATGGTTGAAGTTGGTTCGATTATATTAAGGGAGATAATTACTGTTCCCTTGAAAAGTCCTGTTAAACATGGAAAATTAAATATAGATTCAAATATCAAAGGTTCTATGTTTTTCAATTTTACTGCCACCATTTTCTACAGCTAGTGACAAAATGTTGTTAAGAAAATTTAAGGACAGATTCTAGAGCTAAACTTATGAAGAAAAGTTCACACAGTGAATTTTTTTAATGTTGCTTTCCTTTATTTTTTGAAAGGATAAACTTTGAGATATAAAATTTTTGCATAAGTACTATATTTCAGAGTAAAATTGACATATAAAAACTTTAAGATGGCGGCTGGGCGCCATCTTGGGAAAAAAATTAAATAAAAAGGAAACCTTGTGACACATGATTTTAAAGCTCCTAACTGTACTTTATAATGCTTGAATATTAAGTCAATTTCTTTATCTACTACAAAATGGGGGTACTTTCAAAATAACCTAAATACCTGATTTGGATGGCCATATTTCCTAATAAAGTTAGATGTACTTAATGTGGTATTTTCTTAAGCTCGTAAGCTCGTCTTTTCGTAAGCTCTTTTAAAGATCGTTTTATTGGTAAAACTGGTAATAATATTCAGGGAAAGACAACACTTTTTTTTTTAATGAAGCACCCTGTATATTAACATCACCAATTAAAATATCTTTAAAAGAGCAAAAAACCACATAAGGTACATCCAAGTTTACTAGTTTCGGAAATATGGTCATTTAATTTAGGTAATTCTTGAATATTACCATTTTGTAGTAGATGTAGGCATTCAATTTTTATTCTATGATAATAAAGTACTCGTCAGGAGCTTTGAAATGATGTAACACAAGACCCCCATTTTTAAATCTTTGTTTCCAAGATGGTTCCCAGCCGCCACGGTATATATGTATTTGTTAATATTAATTAATAAAAATAATTTCCAAAAGTATTTTTGTTTGTTTCTTGTGTGGTCCAGGGTGCAATAAAATGACATTTATTTTTAATCTTAAGAACTAAACATATAGGAGAAAATATGATATAAAAAAATTATAATTTAACTTGCTTATTAAAAAAATATATAAAAATTGCGCGAGTCAGTGGCGTATATTTTTATCAGAAATACTCGCTTAGTTACAACTCGAGATGGCTATCGCCATTGGACTAAATTAATTTTAATTAAACAAGGGCTGTCTCTGAATGCTACAAATACCACTGCCAAACTTATTATTAAGGTTAATGTGAGGTATTTGAAGTGGTAATAAAAAAACTTTTTTTTAAGTTTAACCCGCTGTATCTTAAAAACAATGCACTGGATCCTTTTTTGAACATTTTTTCATATTTTTACCTGTATAATTTGTCCCTAAGTTTTCTTAATAATATTTCGTAACACCTTGTACATTTCTCATCCTTGTATTGCCACTTATTTTATTTTGTAAATTATTAATTGCATAAAATAAGTTGATTAACTTAAGTGGATCAATTTAAAAATCCAATGCAAATAACTGTACTCCACAAAATACTACTCAGGCACATTCTTATTATTCGAATTTAGTTGAGCAATTTTTACTTTCTTTGTCATTTAGTATTTATTTTAATTTTTGTTTGCTTACGCCAATTAAATTGATCTAACTACACTCTTGGATAAAAAAGCAGACAAACAAAATTTTGATCAAATTCAATTTTAAATAACTTTTTGATTGTTTGATAGATTTTAATCATCTTTTGGTCCAGTTGTAGCTTTTTTTTAACAAGATTATTATTTAATATGGGGATTGCAAAAAGTTTTATAGAATTGGGTGTTATACAGAGGCGACCCAAATGTTGTGCTTTGCCCAAATTTTCAAACACCCTGTAAAATAATTTAACGTTACAATTTTTCACCAGTGTATTGGATTTTATAGCACTTTTCAGAAAATTTCTTTTTTTTTTAATTTATTTCAGTTATAATTTTACATCTCCCTTAAAATTTTTATTTTTGATAATAAAAAATAAATAAATATATTGGTTTGTTAAATTGGTTCCGTTGTTTTTCAATTAGTAATTAGATTTTTTTATCTCTTAAGATATACAGGGTAGGACAAAAAGTAAAATTTCAAAAAAAACCGTATATTCTATAACCAGTAATTTTTTAAAGACCTTTAATAAAAAATCTACATGTTTTATAATAATCTTTATTATTTTCTAAAATATGTATATATTATATTTTTCCAAATATGTTCGCAATATATCAGTTAAATTGCATTGTTTTCTTTAAAAATTTGTATATTTTCTTTTAGAATAGAGATACTAAAATAAATAAAAAAAGATAGGGTTTATAATCCAATAAACTGGTAAAAAATAGTAAGGGTAAATTATTCCACAGGGTGTTCGGCAAAATAGAACATTTGGTCCTCCCCTGTATAACACCTAATCCTGTTAATTTTTTTGCAATCTTTATTTAAAATAAAAATTCTAATGAAAGGAGTTGCAACTGGACCAAAAAAATCATTAAAATCTGTCGAAAAACCAAAAATTTATTTAAGATTAAATTTGAACAAGATTTTGTTTCTCCGGTATTTTTGTCCAAAAGTGTATTCTAAAATCTTTTGAATTTTTTGTATTTTTTACCTGTTTCCAAATCGGGATATAAGTAAAGATCATATAAATTCGGCTTGACATTTGTGGGCAATCGGTATTTTGACATATCTGTCGAAGCTTCTGTAGTCGTTGGGGTTACTTGAGTAGTTGTGGATGTTCGGGTAGTTGTCGATGCTTGTGTAGTTGTCGATGCTTGTGAAGTAGTTGTAAGAACTGAAAATAGAAATCAGTATGTTCTAATAGTATAGGAGGTATCAACGTTTTCGAAAAATAATTTTAGATCGGAAAATTTTTTGACATGTTGTTCCCCTTCCTCTTCTGGATGGACCCTGGGCTGTCTGGCTGGCGGTAGTGGTTGCGTTTATTAGTTCGCATCCTACCTGTACAGGTGATAATCCAAGGTTTTCATTACATTTTAAGAAACCTAATTTTTAATTTATGTCTTTAGATAGGTTTACCAAACACATTTTTTTAAATTGTCAAACAAATTTATTATTGCTAAATATACAGTCGTCACCTTTCTAACTTCTTAACCGTTCGGTATATTTTGATGAAACTTGGAACAATAATGTATGACCAAGTTCTGCATTTTTTGACATATCAGTGACAGCTTTAAATGCCAAGGTGACAGCTCTAAATGTCAAGGTCACAGCTGGGCGCCAACGCAACCGCTATCGACAGCCCGACAGCCAAGGATCTACCTGAAAGAGAAGGAAGAACAACATCAAAAAAATCACAATATTTTTTAAAATAATTAATGTATTTAAGGGGTTATATCTATTTGTAACTAAAAAAAAACGCGTTTTTGTGATTCCTTTATGAAGAGACGTTTTATCAGAAAAATACACAAAAAATATGTGAATATAGGAAATTTTTAATGTTTTCTCAGATTCC
This sequence comes from Listronotus bonariensis, assembly GCA_014170235.1. Lineage (NCBI taxonomy): Eukaryota > Metazoa > Arthropoda > Insecta > Coleoptera > Curculionidae > Listronotus > Listronotus bonariensis. Next base: position 90,291 of record JACEGR010003220.1, on the reverse strand, counting down.
GCAGTTCACTTTTAAAAATACTGAGTTTCCTTGCTCCTGTAGCTTATCTCCTGGAAGGTCTGGAAGGTGTGTCATGGTAAGAAACATTTTTAAGCCAAAAACCCAAAAAATTATTTTTAGGATACATATATACAATAGTAGGGGACCCCAGATGCTAAATTTTCAGTTACTCGAGCGTCATAGAGACCTATTGGGTTGCAAAGCTTAGATGATAAAAAGAAAAAAATGTTATATAATATATACCTTTAAATCGGGGCGTTAAGCGACTGTAGACTTTTAAGTATGTCAAAAAAATATTTTTATTAGTTCGGCTTGTGGAAATCGTTCAAATTGTATTGAATTATATATTTTCTGTTATTCTTGAACTATTTTCTTCAAAACAAAAAAAAATATTCACGCTCGAGCATGTCAAAATGACGGTATTTTTACAACTTTGTAGCCTTCCGGTTTCTTTACGTCTCTCTCAGATTGTCAGATTAGTGGAATATACACTCTTTAGCATGTAATTAACGCACCTTATCTTAATCTGACGTGCACGAAAATTTATGTGGAATATATTTTTGTTTTTACGATCGCCCCTGTATACGGGGCTCATATTTGGTGGAGGTATTTAATCGGGTACAAAGTATTCTCCGGTATACTGACGCGCTTTAGTAAATGCAGAAATTCCCTTTTGGCAGAGTTGGGCAGAATACTGAAAATCGGTATTTGAATACGAATACCAATACCGGAAAAAGAAAGTATTCGAATACCGAATATTTGAATACTTGGAAGAAAAAAGTATTCGCATACATGAATACTCGGAATCGGTATTGGAATACTGGAAACGAAAAAATTCGAATACTACTAAACAAAACTTATGACAAAATTGAAGACCAAAGATCAAAAAAAACAAGGTCCTTACCTCTTTTGTTCCTATTTTGCATCCTTTTCTTTACTCAAATCATGACAATTTTTGACAGTTTTAGTATTCGGAGTACTGCTTACACTTTTCGGTATTCGAATACTCGAAACGCCGGTATTCGAATACTGAAAAAATATATTCGAATACAGAATCCTGAATACTGAGCAAAATAGTATTCTGCCGAATACCGAATACCAAACACACAAATGTATTCGAATACTATTCGAATACCGGCAAAATTTATTCTGAATACTATTCAGAATACTTAGTATTCGAATACGACCCAACTCTGCCTCTTGGGCTCCCCTACCATACAGTTAATAATCAAAGGAATAGTCAAAATTTTGATTTCTGACAAAATGGCGACTTCCAAAATTTAAAAAAAATAAGATAATTTACACTTTAAAATGGCTTAAAAAATCGAAATTATTGTCAGAATTCTGGATCATTACCTGACCAAATTATCTGAGAAGATTGTGTAAAAATTTCAAGCTGATCGGTCTACCCGTATCGGAGAAATTTTGCTTACTCAGTTTGAAAACACCGTTAAAAGTGAAAAATAAAGATATTTAAAAAAACACGCTTTCATAGCATATCAAAAGAAAAAGTAAAATATAAATATAGTTTAAAGAACATGCTGTTAGAAAAAATTAATAAGTATTATTGTAAAAAATCATTGGTACTCAATATACGGAAAATATTGCACAAAACGCCCACGCTTTTTAACAATCATAACATTATTTTTTTGTTCATTAGAGGGCGTCCATAAATTACGTGAGACATTTTAGGGGCCGAGGGGGTCGAGGAAAATTTTACCAAATCTCACGATGGGAGGAGGGGGTCTGTGAAAATCTCACGTATGTTTTATGTAGGGAGAAAGAGGAAACAATTAACGAATTTTAGGGCAGCCCCTCCCTCAGGATAATGTGATGCATGTGATGCAGTGTTACCCTTTTAGTTTTTTGATAAAAAGGACTTTTTTTGTTTTTCAAACATTTTTTGGTGACAAAATTAATTTTGGTTTGAGAGATTGAGACTTTTGCATTCACACGGTCCAATTGGACAGGCCCCGAACTTCCCATTTCGTTCGTTCTTTTATCCCTAGAGTTTCTAGACTGTGGAACCTACTGCCAGTGGAGGTCTTTCCTTCCCCCCAAATCTTCAAGTTTTTAAGTCCCGTATTAACAAACTTCCTCTTACCCTGCTTAAGACACCCACGGTACGTTAATATTTAGGCTTTTAGCCTTCGCGGATTGTCCAAAGATAAAAAAAACATAAATCCCACGTAAGATTGGAAAGGGGGAAGGGGTTGAAGAAAATGTCACCAAGGGGGAGGGGGTTCGAAATTTGAAAAAAAAACACTTCACGTAATTTATGGACGTAATTATTGTTTTAAGATTATTTAAATAAATATTTTCCACTTTTAAAAGCATGTTTTTTTGTTTTTTTAACTATATTTATTTATCCTGACATCCAACAAAAAACAAAATACTAAGGGTGGTGTAAACATTTGAAATTCGAAATCCGGTACCGCGTTAAAAACGAATATGAAAAAAAAGACTTTTGTATAATAACTAATGTTAATTTTCTTTTTAATTTTTAAATTTATTGTAATTTTTTATCGGTTTCTTACCATTATGATTTGCTCTCTCTTCATCTAGTTCATTTTTTAACTGCGAAATATTAACGCCTAGAACTATTGTACTTATACATAAACCAGCACTAGCAACTATTAATAATAGCAAAATCTTATGTGTAGCAAACCATCCCAAAATCGTCATTTTGAGTACTTTTTGGAAAATGTAATCGGCTAGACTGCCGAGATGAAATTAAATTTCAAAAATCACATCGTCACAACAAGACCTATGTTTATTGTTTTATGATAGATTTATTGTTATCAGATTTATGTCAAATAGAAGATATATTTTACTGAAAGGTATTTAGAAAGGGGATTATAAAAATATTACTTAAGTCCTATGTCAATAAAATAATTATAATTTTACGAAATAGTTAAAATTAACCATGGACGCCGGTAGGATGTATTTTAGAGGGGTGCAAAAAATTTAAAAAGTTAGGGCCCAACAAAAAAAAATTGAGAAGCAATAAAAAGTTATTTTCTCTATTATCATCTTATCGAAAATATTAATTTAGAAAAGGCGTTTAGGATTAAAAATAATTATTAAATTTGCAATCCTAATATAACAAAAATACTTTTTTTTCTGCGATAACAAGCGTTTCTGGGACTTTATGCTGTTTTGGCAATTTTAAATTACATTTCGAAATAAGTATGCACTAATGTACAACTTAAATTTTCACCATTAAAACATGAAAAATTAAAAAAAAAGATTTTCCTACAAATGAACAAGTTAGCATATTTGACTGTTATTTCTAATTCCAAACATGTTTTCTTTATAAAAAATTTCGATATTATGAAAAATAAAGGCACTTTCCTCTTAAGCAAAGATTTTTGTATATACCTCGTACACCACTGCAAAAAAATAATGACCTGATGATTCCATTTTGGGTTTAGACCATGCAGAACTTTTAATAAAGAATAACTTTTTCGTAAAATTAATAATAAAAAAAAATCCATATGGTGCGAACTTAAGTAGACATGTATAGGGTTCCGATACATTTGTGTATATGAAATTTGTATCTTATGTGTGTATAATATATTTTTTTTATTTTATAAATCTAAATAAAAATGTATGAACCAAATCTGCCGCTCCTTAAAATTGGCTGCCTTAACACAGAGATAAAAGAATATTTCTTTTGGATTTAACTTCAACGTCGAATTATTTTCAAATAAGTGAATTTATTGAAAAATGTAGAGAGACCTTTGTGTAGCGTATCAAATTTTTAATGATTCCTATATCCAAATAGGTATTGGATTTATTTAAATATTAGTAGTATTAGTAGTATTTGTAGTAGTAAAAAAACTATACAAAAAAAACAAAACTAAAAAAAAAATAGTTCTATGTTCAAAGCCCGATTACATCGAAACGACTTAATTGAAAAAAAATACGGAGAGCGTTTTTGTAGGTAATTAAATTTTCTTTAAGAATGTGTGTTGGTATAATTTTTTGGATCATCAATTTGCGTGTTTTGCTTAAAAAAGACTGCGATTGTTGTCAAAAAACTGTTAGTCGCGATGATAGACTTCTTAATATTAAGGGCTCTAACTTTCACAATATATTTTTATTATCATGATTGATATTTTTACAATGCCGTTAAAAAAATGTCAGGTAAAGTTACTATATAAGGGTTTAATTTAGTAACATAGATACCAGTTATTAGGTATTTTTAATACGAAATTTTAGCTTCAGCCGATTTTTATAAAATTTTAGGTATCAGTTACAAAAATAACACTTATAAGTTTAAAAATGCGTATAACCACATTGAAAGTTTAGCTTTAGAAAATAACTTTAATTAAAAACAAATTAATATTATTAATTATTAAGTAAAATAAACCTAAAATTAAATTAAAGCTGGTTACTTTATTATTTTTAAGTTAGAAATAGTTTTAAAATGTATTTAATAATAAAAAATAATCAATGTATAATAACTGTAAAATGCTTAGTTTATTTCTGTCACGCTTTATGATAATAATAAACTAATTTATTTATGACAATTATCATGAATTGAATATCGTAAATTATTGATTAGATTTTAAATTATTACTAAAATTTGTTGATATTCTCATCATGCCGGTTATGTGTTAAATACTAGCAGGTAGAGATTGGAAAAACAACGACTGCTGTAAAATATTTTCTGATTCGTTGACACGTCAGTCCCGATCTGTCGTGGCTTTAACTAGACCATCTCATTTCTACGCATTGGCAAACATATTCCATGGAAGTTTTCAATTGATACGAAATTAAGGGTGGCTTGCCCTGCATTGTAAGAACCAAAGGAAAGAAAAGAGAAATATAATATAGGTATGGTGGCTGAAGACGCGAAATAAAGCAACACACCCCGCGTACTAAATGTGCCCTAAAAGTTCTTTTTACATTTTATGGTAATTTCTATTGCCATACTTTTTTAATCACATGTGATAGCTAGGGGGTGCATGAAGTAGGCGAAAATAAAAATATAGCGTCATTCTTTACATTATAATTAAAATCCGAACACAGGAATGCATTGATATTGTAAAGTTGACCTAATATTGTTTATACAGATTCTTAAAATATTTTTAAATAAAAAAAAGCAAGGGTTTTTAAAAATAAAACTTTTAAGTTTTTGCATGATATTTCAAAAAATTAATAAATAGCCACTATTAAAAAGCCACTCAATTTTTTTTAATATACATGTGTTTTTCAGTTAGAAAGTGGTATTTAAGTTTTTTTATTATTTTTTTTTATTTTTTTTTAATATTCTTAAATTAATCTCATTGACAAGCATACTTACATTGATATAACTGGTATTTTCTTGTTTTACAATATTTATTTAAATTTAAAATTTCTGCTGGGTTTTTGAAATTAAACTTTTGAATATTATTTTTCTTATCTAATCCTAAAATAACAAAGTCTTTTTAAAACCAATCCTTTAAATATAGGTAATAACTTAAACTTCTAAGTAGTTTATAGTGATAACATTATCATAAACCAGTGTTTTTGAATGGTTTTTGCAATTTATTTAGAAATTCTTTTTTTGTTTCAGGAAATATTGTGAAATTTGACAACATCGATACTAACCTAGACATAACCGGCGCAATGTGTTCATAATTATCTAAAATAATAATTTTGGGTCATGGTAATTTTGACTCTAAAAATAAAAGAAGTAAGTTTTAAAATACCAACTTCTGTACTTAAATCTTAATTTTACTTACAAATTTTTTTATGCAAGGCACTGTCGTTTTATAAAAATTTTATTTTGTATTTTTTGACGTTCTCAGCTTTTATCCAAAACAGCTGATAATTGGTATCATCTGAAAACATCACTTTCATTTTGTAGAGATGTGCTATGAGATACATATGTATAATATATTTTAGACTATCGATATGACATTGTTGATAAATTATAATTCGACAAAATGATGCATGCTCATAAAATTAATAAGGAATACATGAGCCGTTGAGAGCCAGGGCGGACCATCCCACAAATTGAAAATTTTGCTTTAAACCTCATTTGCAATAGCATAAAACTTATTTATCAGTGCCAACGTGTACTATTAATTATAAGATTGTAGTGACTCATTTAGTTTATCGTGTTTCCAATAAATAGGTTTGATGCTACGATCAGGGGCGGTCATATCCACTTTTCGAGGGGGGGACCATGGGCCGAGGAGATGTGTGTGAGGTGGCAAAAAACAAAAATTTTTAAATGAGGTTCAAAATAAGGTCCCCTAACCTTTAATTCTTTATATAAAATAACACAAAACCTCCTTCCCACGTAATTAAAAAGATCCTCACTCTTCAATTCCATCATCAGCCTCACCCCTTAAACCAACCTTGGGGCGGGGGCCCACAATAAATGCCCATATTTGCCATGTATGAAACACAATAAAATAGAAAGGATGTCGCATCCAAGGGGGGACATGGCCCCCATGCCCCCCTATGACCGCCCCTGGCTACGATGCACGATTTTGGATTTGTGGAATGGTCCGGTGGGGCTCTTAACGCCTCATATCAATATGCATATTAATATGTTCAGATAACAATACATGCTGTTACAAATACGAGGCGCACCATTAGGAGTTTGAAAACGGTAAGAGATACTTTGTTGGTTAAATTGGGGCAAAGTTGCGCATTTTAATGCCAACAATGACCCTTTAAGAAAAATTTAAGGGCAGATTTTACATCAGAAAATATAAAGAAAAGTTCATATAAACATAGGTCCGCAAATTTTTGTTCTCAAGATACAGGGTGTTATTTTTTTTTAATTAGAAATTTCGAAAACAATTTATTTTGGTAAAAATTGTTACAGTAAATATAAACAATTTTTAAATAAGTATTTATTATTCTGGTTACATAATTGCTAATAAAAAATTAGAAAACCAAATTTTTAAAGTTTCTGCAATGCTTCTTTTATGGTCTAAAAATATACAATTAAGTGGAATATTTTTTTGTTACACCAAACAAGAAACAAAAACATTAAGAGACATGAAAGCTGTATTTTTAGTTGCTTGTGGTGTACCTTTTTTTTGATAAAAATATTTTTTCAGGTGCCTCTCTAGACGCCACTGGACTATTTTATTATATTTAAGTTGGTAAAATATTTTCCTCGTAATGCTGTTAATAACATTGCCAAATCAAAACAAAATTTGGTACAAGAAATTTAGGGTATAAAAAAATATTTTTTTCACTTTTAAATACACACTCCTTTCAATGTTTTAGGCCCCTTTATTTAAAGATTAAAGTTGGAGAGCAAAAAAAAGGTCCTAATCCTCAAATTACATCTCTTTTATACTTCAATTACGCTTGTTACCGCTTATTCTGCGCAAAAGTATAACAAAACAATGTCTATGTCTCACATTTTATATCTTTAAAGGCCTCCTAGCTGCAAAGCCCCCACAGGTGCGAGTCCGTAGGCGACCGCCTACACCGCCTACGCCTAGCTACGCTACTGGAAGTATACATTCGATTAGTTGTATGCTACGCGGTCATAAAAACTTATAATCAGTCGATACACAACGATAATCGAATGCGACAATTGTGTCCAATAGTAGGATGGGTGCAACCGGCCTAATGGATATCTGGCAATCAATAACAACCACACCAGTATTAATCAATACATCTTCAACAGAAACTGAAGTAAAATTGCATGGCTTAAATATTTATTTTTCTTTTAAATCAATATTTAAAGGTATTGATGTCGCGTATCGATACTGTATTGTACATATCTAATGTTTTTAAACAAAGGTAAACAGTGTTGCCGTATTACTACTTACTACCTGCAGGATTGGGTCCACGCACGGCAGGAACCGTAAAGAAGGAAGACATGAGACAGGTTAATAAATAATAATGGTTTTAAATAATGATAATTGTTGTTGTCCTTAAAAAATATTAGCTCTACCTATTCAGACAACGGTTCTACGTTGGCTTCTTGAAAAATATACAATGTATTATACATATTATTCTTTGGGTCATTGCCTGGCGTGTGCATTTTATGTTAATAGCACATCTGGTTGCCTACTTCCTGTTACATTTTTATTCTTCTTAAGTCCTGCACCTTTGTTCCTGTTGTAGACTGGCGCATTCGCCATTACAAATAAACTATTTTATTTTACATTTGTCACAGAATACTTTGGGTAAATCAAATTAGCTTGGAACTAGCAAAGAGCTGTAACAAAAATGCATATGAGTTGCATATCTTGTAGGTAGCTGCCACCCTAAATACATAAATTTACCATGAAAGAAACCTCATCAAAAAATAAAGAACGACTCTTTGTTCCAACTTCGGATAATTCGTGTCTCCACAAATTTTGAAAGAAATGTATTATAAATTTCATGATTACTGTTAATTATGGGTTCAAAACATTATTCATGAACCAGAATTATATACAGAATTTAAATAAGTAATAAAAAATAGTTGTTTTCATTTAGATAGATAAAGTTTATCTGCGTCGTTTTTTGGTCATCCAATCCTCATGATTTTACCGCAGCTAAAAGTTTCAATGGACACGTAGTGATTTTGTACGTGTTTAATTATATAAAAAAAATTCCGAAATGCATTGTTGCCAAGATACAAGGAGTTACATTTCTTGAAAAAAATCGGATTTTTATTATTATCTTATACAATGTGTCTAATGGAGTGGGAACCAGAACAGGCAGGTTTAGGTATGCGGTTATATTTGACTGAAAAATATGAATAAGCAGGTTATGTCATAGATATCTAGACGACTTTAAAATGATTTTTTGGCCAATGTATGACGTATTTCTTACCCGTCAAGTTTTTTTACAAAAGAAAAGGCAGTAAACGGATGTTTTTACCATAATTATGCAAGGTATTGTGTATTAAACAATAACTTATTAATTAACTATTCTGCCTATGATTTATCTATAGCCCCAAAACTGCTTATTTTTGGAAATATTATTGTGATTGGTAAACGCATGGATACGGTTAAATAACCCTAAGGTTATATAACCTAGATGTTAGCATCATACCACCCATTATTACATTTTGGGTTGGATTCAATTTAACGTAATTTAGCAGGCACTGGCATGAAAGATTATTTGACTTTAAATATCAGAATAGGTTTGTAAAATTGCAATAAAATGGCAAAGCCAAGTATAGAAAAAAACGCCATCACCAAATGTGAAATCTCTTGTTAAATTGCTTCAATTGCATATTTGTACAATTGTACATCATGTTTTTTTTTTTAATTTCAACCAGCTTTTTTACTAACACTTTTTGGTTTTGTTAAAAATAAAGGTATTTTACTCTTTGGCAAAATTGATATTTTTTAACATATTTTATTTTAAAAAATCAGAATTTGATAATTCCATATTGAGTTTTAGACTATGCGGAACTTTTTATAAAGAATAACTTTTTTCCCTAAAATAAATAATAAAAAAGTAAACTTTAACAGACACATTGTATACCCCGATTTCAATAAAAATTAGGCAGGTTATTTTTAGTATATTAATTAAGAGACTACACTAAAAAGCACCCGAACCTGTAATTTAATAAGTTTGAAGCGCCAAAAACTGTTAACTTTGTTTTTTTAATTCACTTTATTAAAGAATTTTAAAAAATATCTAACCAGAACTAACCATGGCTCGCCCCCTCCATGTGAGTGTTTTGCATGACCGTCTGTGGCGCTTCAACCAATTAAATTACAGGTTCGGGTTCTTTACTGTAGTCCCTAATTAAGCCTTAACCGATTGCCAATGGTACTACCTGCGCGAAACGAAAGTTACAACGGGTTTGTGCGCAAACAAATCGAGGGTGAACGCGCCTGCCGCCAAACAGACTATCGGCATTATCGGAAAGAATTTGTCGACGCTAGTCGACGCCGTTCTGGTTTTCCGTTCGGAGTACGGTAGCTAATGACCGTCACGTTCAGACCGCGGACGGAGGGCAAGGGGTGCCGGTGTTTGTATTTTGCCACGGCTTTTAAGTGTGCATGTTCGTCCACCCTTGATTTGTTTACTGCGCGAGGTCGTAAAAATCTGAAAAATGCTTCTTGCCACTGCGGATCTAAATGTATGTTATCTATGGCTTTAACTGAATTCAAGCAGCACCTAATTAAATATTCTGGCAAAAAATGTACCCCACTGGACTTAAAAAATAAAAATTAAGCCTATGTCTCTTGTTTGGGCAATAAACAGATCTTTTTAATGGTGATAAAATATACAGAGCGTTCCATTAAAAAAAAGGTTATTTTGCTGTATAACCTAAAAATCAGATTGTCATTTTTTTAAATCTTTAGTATTATAGAACCCAAAAATGGTACTAGTTTGATAATTTAAACGATTTCATACTTTAAATAATATCGTAACCAATGGCAAACACCTAATTTGGATGAACCTGTGTAAACAGTGGCGTCGCTAAAGGTAATGAGGCCAGGGCGGTAAGTAAAGTCGGGGCACATACCGTTTCAGTTTTTTTTTGAAAAGTAAATTTTGGAGAGCAAAAAAGTTACTCACCCCAAAAGTGGGGCTCTTCCACTGTAACATGGTAGTCAGGGCTCCCTTTTCTCTACTTGGTAACAAAAAACTTGACAACAAAAAAAAGGTCCTTATCTCCGAGCGAGGGCCTTTCTTACCATAATATATCCTTTCTCTGGTCGGGACCCCCGTTCCTTTACCAACTTTCTTCTAAAATTCAAATTACTAACCAAAAAACAAAAAAATTCTATTAAAAAACCTTTTTGGGGGCCATTCCAAGTGGGTGCGAGGGGCGGGCCGTACCCTCCCCTCCCACATTGGGAATTCATGGTTAATTTTGGTTACTTAAATCTTTTTTTTAGCTTCCTAATAAAGCAATTTAAAGAGGAAATATTTAAGTAAGCAAAAGAAACCATGACCGCCCCAATATGACAGTTTTGCATGACCGTCTATAACTAATCAAATTACACTTGCTTTTGCTTTTTACTGTAGTCTGCAAAACATACTGTACGCCTTATATGTTATCAAATATATCACAGTCATTTGCCTAACAAGGATAACGGCAAATAGGTTTTTTTATACCAACTTTGAAGGCAATAGAGTTGCAAGTTGCCTTATTAAAATAATGCTTGTACCCAATATTTAGAGTTATGGCAAATCATGTTGACTGTACCATTAACCTAAAAAAGGGGTAAAATTTAGTAGTTTTACTTTAGGTATTGTTTTATGTTGTAGGGTTTTTTACCACAATTACAGAAATACATTTGAATAAGCAAGGGTTTGAAGTATTTTTACTTCTAAAAACTTTTCGATTTTGTTATCGGCAGCTGTTCGGTTTGACGAACAGTTCCGAAGTTAAAATAAGTCCAAAATAAGGCACTACCTAAAACCGACATAAATAAAGCCAGGCACTATTCTTATTAAGGAAGTCCTTATGCCAACATGCAATAATTTTCTAATCTCCCTAACGAAGCGCGATAGAACTTTTTTTATATAAAGTACTAACATTATTTTGGCTCACTCTATCACCCATATTATTTTTGACCTTACCTTTCCGGGCACCCTGTATATAAAATACGCTCTTCCTTTTTTTTAAAGGTGATTGCCTCCATTTTCCCGGACATTGGCGGATAATAAAATAATTTCCTGTAATGTCGTATGCATTACTTAACTATTCCTTTTTAGCTTTCACAACTTAACCTCTCAAGGGTGGTCTAGTTCCCAGAAGTTAAAAAAACCGCTAAAGAAAAGGTTTAACCACTATAAAAGCTGTTATGAGTTATGAATGAAAGGTAAAAACACCGTTTATCTCACCTTCCGGTTATTGTAAAACTCAAAAACGTAAAACCCCAAAAACCGGCCCGACTACCGTCATAAAACCAGTTCGTGCTTGCAATAATTAGGGCAATATTGTTTACAATAGCTATTTTACAAATATTTGTACACAAGAACATAAACCTTTTTGGGACGATGGCGTTAGGTTATGGTGGTATTGTATCAAGTACGAAAGGTTCTCATAAGTAGTAGCACAGTTAAAACCTATCCAGATTCCATATTAGAAAATGATTCAAAAACAGAACATTAATCCAAATCCGAAGTGTAAAAAAGCGTCAACATGTTAAATAAAAACACTTTTTTTTATTACTTTATGTAGTGTACTGAATTAGTGTAATTTATCTTTATAATAAAGATTTGTTTTTTGGTCGTAGAGGAAAATAGTTTTAACTAATATTATGTTTTTGTTTTTGTAATATCTAAACAAAAACCTTTTTATTTTATCCTCGTAATAACAGTAAAATGTATCAGAAAATTAAAAATATTTCTTGATTATTTTTATAGTTGGAATCCAAAAGTAATTTTAACGTCGAATAACTTTCAAAGAAGTTAGACACTCTGTACATGTGTCGTTGAAACAGCGACGAGATTCGACAGTATGTACGCCTATCTTCGTGTTTGAAGTGGTGACAACCGTACAGGCACGAGCATAAGTTTAATGGCCAATTTTTACTATATTCTGAGCTAATGAAATTATATGTTAATCGGAGAGTGCCGATGTTCCCCGAACTCGATCGCGACGGGGCAACAACTACCCCTTTGGATTATCCCACCAGGTCAAAGAGTGCCCTAATAGAGTCCTCTAAGACAAGTACGGAAAAGCCTGAATCCTACCGAACATTATTTTACAGACAAAAAATAAAATATTATCTTACCTGATAGGTTAACTTCTTTTGCTATTTCATTCAAAGCTCTTTCTGTGTAATCTTTTTGCAAATATTCTTTTAAAATATAATTATAAAGTACAGAAAATTTTTTTGACTTCCTTTGCAAATCTAGTATTAAATAAATCCATATTTGGTCCAAAAATTTCTAAGCGTAACACTTATTTTCCCGTGTAACAATCAGACACAATTACAACATGATAATGGGTATCAAAAAATTAAACCTATTAAACATTTTATCATAAAGAATTAAAAGTTAAAATAAAATCATTTCACACACTGTAAAGAAAATACAAAACTGTTTTGTATTGAATATGTTTACCAAAGAAGGCGGATTGCTGAGATATGCATACGTGCTGTCGAAGAATGTAAAAATCGCGGTCGCATCGCTGTTTTACCAACCCATGTGCGGGGTCCCTTAATTTATTAAAAAATGTTAAGACACCTTTTTATAGCGCATCCAATTTCCTTTAAAAATATGTATCGATTTTGTTTAAATATTGAATTTTGTAGAAGTTTCAAGTAATCAAACAAAAAAAAACGAAATAAAAAAAATAGTTTGTTTAAGGTTCAAACCCAGATTACATGGAAATGGCTTATTTGACGACCATTTACGAAGAAAGCTTTTTTGGTAGGAAATTTAATTTTCTTCAAATTTTTTTTTAAATACAGGAAAATTCAAAAATCATGCCGGTATTCCTCTTAAATAAAATACCTGTACAATTTGTTTTGCAACTTAATTCATGCTTGGCCAAGCCCCATCTTTATTAGAAGCACGAACCACATAGACACCGAACCTCCTGTGTTATTAAAATTTATAGCCCCAATATTTAGGCTTGACCAAAGCGATCTGTGCATATCTTATTGCAAATTGTATTAAAGTTTAGGTAATTTAATAAAGACTTTTTGGCGCCAGGGCCTATAAAATGTTTGCGAAAATTTATGGTGTTAACTGAAATATTTTGCTACAAAGTAATGAAACTTCTTGTGTATATTATTAAATTAATATAGAAAAAGAAGAATTATTCTATATCTAAATTAGAGGGAAATTATTAAAAAATAATAAATTATTTTTAGGTGATAACACAGTAACTAATTTGCTAACTCCTCAAATTTAAACGACCCTTCAACATTATTAAAAAAAAAAACAAAAATGGCTTTTTTTACTTCTTTTAAAATAACATATATTAGGTGTTAAAAACTGAATCTTCATGATCGTTTAGAAAAAAAATAAGACTTGTTTTCAATATTATTTGATTATATTTAAATAAAATAACTGCCAGTTCAGTAAAATTTTAAGAACAATTACATATGAATGGACAATTTAGTTGGAAAAAATAGGTATAAAAAATGTTAGAAATACCACATTCTTATTTATAAGTATTGTATCTAAATTATGATACTTCAAAAATGCAAAATGATAAAGTTACTAAATAAATTTATAAACTCCCATTTTTTGAACCAAAAACAACTTTATGTAAATAAAAAGTTTACTTGTATTTAGTGCAATCATATGGTTAAAAATTTGTATAGTTATTCAGAGTATTTACATCATAGAAACAAATTAAAATACAATATTGTAGTTAGCAATTCAACACAAGATTTTTTTACAAAGTAAGATTTTAATATACAAGACGCGTAAAAAAAAGATCCATTTGAGATTTTCTTTATGTCACACCCTGTATATTAGTTTATTTTTGGATGGGAGAATTTAAGATATTTAGAATTTGTACATAATTTACGACAAAAACAAAATTGTAATAAAACCTGTCTTACTGTTGCCTTTGTATATTATGTTAGGTTATTTTAATATACAGTATGTCTACGGATGGATTTTACAATAGGACAAATGTTTAAGATAGTTATGTATGGCAACTGCTTTTGCTTGTTAAAAAAACAAAATTCACGTTGACAAATTTGTTTTGATATGTACAGGGGCTCCAAAAATACAAAAATCTGCAAATGGACCAAAACAAAACTACCTTTATTTTTAATACTTTAGCAAAATGTTAAATAAAAAAGGTTTTTAGAATTGAATAAGGATCCCATATCTGAAATTTTACATAAAATAAATAAAAATTTGTTTTTAGGGTCATATTTTTTAAATCGATTTTTTTTACCTTTTGTACGTAATTTACCTTGTCGTAATACAACATAATAAAATTGTCAAATATATTTACATACAAAACTAAAAAACCAGGTAAATTACGTAAAAAACGTCTAAAACCTATTTAAAATAATATTTATGATGATGATACCAAAAAAATTGTATGTATTTTATGTGAAATTTTAGATAACGGATTCTTATTTTATTTTAAAAAACTGTTTTATTTGACAATTTGCTAACTTAGTAAAAATAAAGGTAGTTTTGTTTTGGTCCATTTAAACATTTTTGTACTTTTTGGAGCCCTGTATAAAACAAAACAAATTTCTCAACTTAAATCTGTTTTTTTAATAAGCAAAATCAGTTGCCATACACAACTTTTTTAAATATCTAAATTTTTGGTCCATTCGTCATTTGTCCTATTGTAAAGTCCATCCCTGGATACACTGTACACTGCACTGGCGTAGATAATTACATTTCCTGGGGGTATTGTAATGGATAAAGTATGTTTTAATATCCTTTCGTAATACGAAATCAAAAATTGGCCTAAAAAATGGTAAACAGAAAAAAAAGAGCCTTACCTTAAAAATAGCCATATTTACTGATTTTCTATTAACTAAAACAAGTCACATTGTATAAACTATTGTATAAATAAACTACTACCAAAGTAGTTTAACAGGTCTTCCCACTTACTAACTTTACTTCACAACCATATTTGTCATGACCCTTCAAAATTTTTTAACTCACCCCGGGAGGGGGGTAATTACTCCCTTTACCCCACCCCCTTATTTACGGCAGTGATATACTGTGCCATCAACTGGATTTATTTTTTTACTAGGAATTATACGGATGGTTCAGTGCAATTTGCTCGGTTATTTTAACTGAGACACTCTGTATATTCGTCTAGTTTTGGATTATAAGAATGAAAATAGGGTAAGTTTCTTTACCGATTTCTACAGGAACCAAAAATGTGAGTTATTAAGATGTTTAGGATTTTAAAACAATGCAAGCCAAATACAAACATTTATTTTTCTATATGGAGCAACTTAGGTACTCTAAATAACCTCTATTGTTTTCAAATTTCTTGAAATTTAATCTTCCCCTTTTAAAAAATGTAACTACATATAGCTATTGTAATGATTCAAAAATAACTCTTAATGACTTTCAAAAAGTAGATCTACGGGTTTGTTACCGTTTCTTTTATTAATATTACATTTTCATAGTTAAATAGTATTCTTGACATTTCCTGCAGCAATATTTTAAAGTCAGTGCGTTATTTTTAAAATAACTTAAAGAATAGGGAATTATTGGAATTCATATAAGGTCTAGCAGTAATAAATTCAGAAGTATTTTGACATTACGCATGCTCAGTAGTGGTTATAAATAAGGGAAACTTTATTAAAGTTACTGCTAGACTTTAATTGTGCCAAAATATAGTGGGCGTTTTCCTTCCTTATTTTTACATTTGAAAACGAAATGCGGTTAAGGGTGAAAGTAATTTTTGTTTATTTATAAATCGTGTCTTTAAAATATACTAAAAAGTTAAAACTTTTCCATTTGTAACTATACAAAACAAATAAATAAAATAGATTATAAATAAAAACAAAAAATATTCCAGTTTTAGGTTACAAATAATACAAGCATGTAATTTTGACCAATAACACTTCTTCACATAGGCGCTTTAAGGTTTAGCAGTAATAAAATAAGGTTTTTCCCTTAATACTGCTAGCACTATTTGCCCATTCCAATAATTCCCTATTATCTCACTTATTAGCAACCCATATTTTTAATAAAGACAAAAACATTTTTTAAAATACTCCTTCCCTCCTTCAAAATATTAGTTTTACTTGTCAAACAACAAGTCTAAACAAATAATTTTTAACCATTACATTATATTACACTTAAAGCTTAATTGCAAGACTTAAAAATATTTAGTCTTAAAAACATTGGTAAAAGGGGTGTGGTAAAATCACATTTATAATTTTATCACTTTAGGTTGATGGGACCCATTCTCTTTCCCACTTCTGGTTGCATAAACGGCAAGGGTAACATCTTTACCCTGTATAATTAAAGAATTAATTAAATAACTTACATAATATTAGTAACGTTTTCCAGATATGTATCCAAGCTGAATTATTTTTATACATTTTTCGAATGTATCACTTCACTATTTTGAACAGGTACTTATGTTGTGTTAAACAAAGCACCTTATTATTGAAAACTTTTGCAATAAAATATCACAATTTGTTGCTATTTATTTACTGTTTAAGGTTAAAATAAAGCCGATTCATTGAACCGCACATGATTTCTTAATGTTTTTTTTAAATTTTACAGTGGTGTGGTCCAGTGCTGATTAGATGACATGTTAAAAATGAGTAAAAACTAAGTAAAACACTTATAATCATTATAAAACAATAATACAGAATATAAATTTTAAAAGTCTTTTTGTTTTAAAAATACATGGTATATCATAATTAATATTTGTATCGAAGACCAAATCTTGTTTTTATCACAAACCAGTGGCGACTCTATATATTTCAAAAATCGTATTTAAATTTAATACATGACAAATACTTACTGTTGAGCCTTATTAATTGGTTTGTTTCTAAAAGCCTTTTTTTGATACTTAATATGTTTTAATACTTTTCTCCTCTCTAAACTTTTGAAACGTAAACAGTAAAGTCTAAATTAACTACATTCGTACAATTTTTTATAATTAACAACTGAAACTGTGTTCGGGGGATTTTTGTGCCATATATACAGACTGTCCACGGATGGGGTTAACAAGAGGACAAATGGACCAAAAATTTCATTTTTCGAAAAAGAGTCATACTTTATAAACATTTTTGCCTTAAAAAAATGATTCACGAAGAAAAAAAAATTAATTTTGGATACAGGGTTCACAAAAACCTAAAAAACATGATTTTCCTTCAGGAGTAAAGGAAAATTTTATTTCGACTATTGTTTGCAATCGATAAAAACAATAATGCAAAATTTTATTGAACATTATAATTTGGCGAAATCGCCATTTATTTACAGCTGAAAAATTGTGGTGTGTAGGAATTTGTAGAAAGAGGATGTTTGAAAAGCAAATTATGAGAGTTTTAGGTCATTTGATTACAAAAATAATAATATTTCAAATAAATTTTCTAAATGATATTTGGTTAAAAATGAAAAATAAAGGTAGTTTACTCTTGGAGAAAAATAATGTTTTTTAAGATTTTGCGAACCCTGTATACAAAATCAACATTTTCTCTTCGTGAAAAATAAAATTTTTGGTTCATTTGTCCCCTTGTTAACCCAATCCGTGGACAGTCTGTAGAACAAACACTTTTTGGTGTAAAAAGTGCTATTTCGCTTTCCTAGGTGCATCAGAAACAACAGTTAGGATTGTTTAAAAAGTAGCTCTGAAACTTTTAGGAAAAAAGATAAAATAAATAAATAAAACTTTGCCACTTAACCTGCGCCTATGCCTGTAGCCCATTTTTTGTATTTATCTATGGATTAGCGTATAGTTATAAGATATTTAAATTAAAATGTTGATTTATGTAAATTTATTCAATTTTTTTATAGGTGTTTTTAGATTAGACTAACCAAGTTTTTACACATCTTTTTGTCGTGACTCCTTGGTCCAAAATTTTCCGTTTTATCGTATTAGTGACACTTTAAACAAAAAAGTAAAAGTTAAAGATATTATATAGATGTCAAAAAATAGCAAATGTGGTGTCTCTGTAATCGAAATCTTATTTTTTATTTAAATAAGTAAAAATATATGGGGTGTCTCATTTAAAATTACAAACTTACAGTCGTCTCCGTCTAAACCGGAAGTGATATAAAACAAATAAATTCTAGAAACAATGCATATTTATGGGATAGACCTACCTACTAACTTTTATTATTAAATTTTTAAAATAAGAAAGTCATAGAGGTGAGCCACCGGCTACGGAGACCCGGTACTTGGGAAAATTTTCTTGAAAACTACTAAACCGATTTTTAAAATCTAAAAACTAATTAAAAAAGAATTTAAACCCCTTTAAAATAAGGTACCACCATAAATATAAGACTTGTAAAATAAATCGTTGGTACCACTTAATACATTAAACACAAGATGGTGTGGCATCCGGGAGCCCTTTTATTATATAAAAACAATAATTTCTTATTATTGTATTTATATTAAACAAATAAAGAAATTACAAATTACAGTGAATATACAGGGTGTTTCCGAATTGCGGAGAAAAATTTTAGTAGCTTATTTTTTTACTAATTCTATTAAAAGAAAGCTGTAAAAATGTAGGTTCGGAATGCATTGTTTCCAAGATACAGGGTGTTAAATTTTTTAGAAAAATATTTTTTATTAATATTTTAAATTTTTCCTTGTCCGATTTTAATAAAATTTTGCAGATATTTACAATAGAAAGGAGTTTATTTAGCTTTGACAAAAAAAAATATTTAGGCCAGTGGCGGCTTGAGTGGCACCATAGAAAGTCGTTAAGGAGTATTTAGGATATCAATACAATATAGATTTTTTTTTAAGTTTCTTTATCTTGAAAACATTGATTTAAGGGAATTAATGGATTTACGGACCAATGTTTCGGTTTATATGAACTTTTTTATATAAAATTAACTCATGAAAAAGGAAGGAAACATTCTGTATTAAACTTTTACAATTTTAAATAGAATTTCCTAAATGCAACTAAAAAATTGATTTTGCATCCAGTTAACATTGTCCTAATTGCTAAAAGTTCTTACTTTAAAAATATGCACAAAAACTAAGA
Source organism: Listronotus bonariensis (assembly GCA_014170235.1). Classification (NCBI taxonomy): domain Eukaryota; kingdom Metazoa; phylum Arthropoda; class Insecta; order Coleoptera; family Curculionidae; genus Listronotus; species Listronotus bonariensis. The sequence continues at coordinate 70,738 of JACEGR010003220.1, read as the reverse complement.
AAGTTCATTTACAACTTTGTCACTAACATTGTTTGCAAAAATGGCCTTCGTTTCTTCTAATACACGTATTAAATAAAAACCACTTTTAAGATAAGCTTTCTGCACTCTTATGTCCCTTACTACCTATTTTACGCACCACTAATTTAAATTTACGAAAAGGTAACAAAATTTCGATTTCATCAAACACGTCACTTATTACCTAGGGAAAATGTAACTTCACACAGGTGTATGTCCGCAATTAAAAATAACCAACAGTGGACAGAATTAAGAATAGAATTAACACTTTGAATTTTGACTGATAAAAATATCAGACACCTAATCTAATTTTGGCCCATTGAATAAAAAATAAGCATTTCGCAACTGTTGATTGATTTGTCAAAAGGTATAATTTTATTTTTATTCGTTGATAGTGGTAACTAATTTTTGTGTTTCTGATTTGTGCTACTCCAACATTTTTTTTGATCCTTTTATTTCATTTGTAACATTTAATATTTGTGTAATTCCTCACATTAATCAATTTCTAAATAATTTTTATTCATATTATCAAATCATCCCTCTTTTTCTCTGTGGTTACCTGTCGGCACCAGCAAGATAAAGGTTCATTTTATGCACCCTCTGTTTACAACAATACTAATTTTTATAACACCCCTTCTTTGTATCCCCTGCAATAAATATAAAATATAAAATTATTTCATTCAAAGTGTATTCATTCGCAATACCTCAACCATTCAGTATTATCCTGTAGATCTGTAAGTGACTTAGTTCGGTATTTTTTTCAAAAATGTCGGAAAAACTTCAGTATTTTTTGCAATAACCGCGATATTTTTTGTTAATTATTTTGTTGCCAGTGTACCAATTAGTGGCATTTACAAGACTCGCAATGCAGTGCCAATACCAGTAAGTATAAATAAAAAGGTAATTTTTCTTGTACTTTTGATATTTTCAAAGCATTAACATGTGCCCTTAATTTGTAGTTAGTTATTGCCAAACGTTCTGCGTACGAACTAAAAAAGATTTTTAAAGAATTTACTGACGCAAATGGCTATAGAACCAGATATTTGTTATCGTAAACAAGTTACATTTAAAAACCTAATTCACCCACACTGTCGGATTAATTAACGATACATAAAATAATACCCCATGAGGAGAAGAAACAATTTGCATTTAAAATTTTTAATCCTTTTTCTAACTAGGTCCCCAAATTAAAAACTCTTCTGTAAAACGTAACTGCCAATCACAAAGTCTTTTATAAACCATGAAAAAGACCTGTATTTTAATAAAACAATTAACGTTATAAATAATATAAATCCGTTATAGTTATGGTTAATTATGTTATTTTTTTGATTATTTATTTTTTATTTTTTGGTAGCATTGATTTTTTTTAAATTTTATTTCTTCAAAAAACAGCCTAAGTAAATAAATTATTCACAGTAAAAAATCTGAGTTCGTTTTATTTATATTTTTAACTAAATGAAAAGTAACTTGCACATATAATTTTTCATTAATTATATATATCAACAAAGTTTATAACAAAGGTTGACATTTAAAGATAACATATTTTACTTTAAAAAAATTGATGTATTTTTCCCTCTGCCTACATATTCGTGTTCAGAAAGTATAGAAATACACCATCCTTTGAGAACACGCAAAGGAATCTTTAGAAAACTGAAAAAAATTATCAGTTTTGCTCATCAACTCATCAGTCCTCAAAAAATCGCTAAAACAAACATTTCTTCAGATTTTTTTTTCGGTTTTGTAAGATTAGAAAAACTTTTGACTAAATGGCTAAATTCTGACCACTGATTCGTGTTTAGCTGTCAAAAATACATCGAAAGCCATACTTCATATCTCCCAATCCGATTCTTAATTTTTGTAGAGGGCTGTTAAATATAGCACTTGATGGTAATGATCAAAAGTGGTATAATATAATATGTTACAAGTATAAAAAGCTTTTGTTTATTTGATATTACGTGGAATACCAGTTACAATTACAATACACGTTCGGCCAAATTAAAAGTTTTATAGACAAGTAAAGCAACAGCTAACGGAACCAATGGGTCTCCGTATCACGAAATGTTTACACATGTAGGCATTCTTGTGTAATTTCTACCTGTATGTTCTACACGCGTTAGGCCGCCTCCTTTTCAAGCATATTCTATAAATCTTTTAATTTGGCGAGTGTATACATATTTTATTAACCGACTTCATTTTAAAATTTTAATATTTATTATTATTCGCCTTTTAGTGAGTTTTCCTTTTATTTTTTAAATTATTTCGGATATTTTTTTTCAGTTGTGTATTTTGCTCCTTTTAGTTTATCCGATTAATTTTTAAAATTATTAGAATGCATATTTAAAAAATTTAAGGTTTACCTTAGAATTCCACCATTAGATTCTGATTTCTTGTGTAATTTTTACCTGTATGTTTTACACGCGTTAGGCCGCCTCATTTTAGGTCACATCCTGCTCAAACATTGTCTCTGAACCTTTTGATATAGCTGAACGTATATACATATTTTATTAACCGACTTTATTTTAAAAATTTTATTATTTATTATCATTCGCTTTTTAGTACGGTTTCCCTTTATCTTTTTAATTATTTCGGTTATTTTTTTTTTCAGTTGTGTATTTTGCTACTTTTAGTTTATCTGATTAATTTTAGAAATTATAAGGAATGCATATTTAAAAAATTTATGGTTTTCCTTAGGATTCCACCATTAGATTCTGACTTGGTTCTAATGAAACCAACTCGAAAGTGTGCTATTTCGAATAAAAACACATTTTTTTTTACTGCTAACCTGAGAATTTGCTTTTACTCCATTCCCCTAACAAGAACTAATATTTTTCACTCTAGGTAAATAATAATAATAATAAGAAAACCTAGGTTAATAATGAGAACAATTCAATCAAAATTTGACACATGCAATATTTTTACATAATAAAAGCCAATCTGTTTAGAAACACGCTCGTCTACTTGATATTCCGATAAATTTAACAAATCGTTAGGAAATTGCTAATGCCAAAATTAAAATTGTGATTATATCAATGTTAGGAGTGAAAAAGTCGATATATACCTCGGGTGAGAAAGCTATTATTTACCTCGCACATTATATCTCTCGGTGCTACGCGCCTCAGGATATAAAAATGTTCGGTAAATACTAGCTCACTTCTCACCGTAGGTATATAATATACTATTTTGTATTAGTTTATAATTGAGGGTGAATATACTCCTATTTTTGTCGATCAGAAAACCACGTTTATATCCGCGTCGGACAGTACACTGATGTAGCAGAAGTTTTGATATTAGAAATTTAATTAAAATTTTGTTAATACCCATTGATCACTGATATAACACTAGAGGATCACGACCCTTATAAAATATGAAGGCTATGGTTAGTATGCAGCAAATGATATTGTTGTATTGGGCAAAGAAGTTTTGTGTATTTAGTTGAAAAAATTCTTGTCAGTTTTTTGTCATACAGGGTTAGTAGAAAAAACCGGAACGGTTGATTATCTCTGCAACTTTCAAATATAAATATAACAAATTTTGTGCCAAGGGGTAACTGAACATAAATAACTCAAAAATTGTAGTTGCAAGGTTGCCAATATTATAGTTTTCTCTGTAGGTTAAAAAATTTTAAAATTTAAATGGAATACCCTATTTTTTATTATTGTAATCAATTTTCATTCAACTTTATTATGACCAGATATTATAGTTTATTTTTACCCCTGTCAATTTCGGAGATATGGCATCATACTTTTTCAAAATTAATACAAAAACGGCTAGGTATGGTCAATTATCTAAAAAACGATCCAACCAATATACGTTAAAATTAGTACAGGGGTGAAACTGGACCTTCTCAATTCATGAATAGGATTTTTAAGACGTCTTTAAAGTTCTTTAAAAACAAAAAAATCAAGAAATGGAATAAGAAAATTTAATTATGAAACCACGCAAATGCAATTTCTGAATTTCAAATATCCAATTACTCCCCTGTACTAATTTTCACGAATTTCGGTTGGTTCGTTTTTGAGATAATTGACCATATCGTGTCATTTCTGTATTCAAAGCTTGAAGCCATGTCTTCGAAATTAACAGGAGTGAAAAACTATAATATCCCATAAGGTCCCAATAAAGTAGATAAAAGCAATTGATTACAATAATAAAAAATAGGTAGGGTATTTCATTTAAAATTTTAAAATTCCTTAAGCTACAGAGAAAACTATAAACTTGACAACCTTGCAAATTCAATTGTTAAATTCTTCATGTTCAGTTACTCCTTGGCACAAAATTTTGTTTTTTTCATATTTTAACAGTTGCTGAGATAATCCACCGTTCTGGTTTTTTCTCCTAACCCTGTATACATATTCAAGTCTTATACATATTACCGTTAATTGTAGCTATTAATGGTTATATATATTTAAATTAAAAACTAAACAGAGTTAAGTTTAAGATAATCTTTTTCCGTGTGTGCCACTTACGGAACATCCGGTATACAAACCAGAACGTGACTGCTGTTAGACGAACCAAAAATTTATAATATATTAGAAGAAATACCGAAAAATACTTTAAACTATTAATATTAAATTATTTAAATTTCAGGGCGGCATGAGTTCTAGTATAATAGAAAGTGTGACGTCAGGATCACTTTTAGCATTGGAACATTGTCAGAATGCGTTTCAGTGGGACCGTTGGAATTGTCCGAGAGAGGAATTCTCCAGGTAATTATTAGGTAGTTACGTTTATTAGACCTATTAATCAATTAGATATTATTAGATCCTAAATTTCAGGTAGGTCAGTAATTTTTATGTACTTGTAATTAGTTCTTGTCTTGCATGTTAAATTTCAAATTGTGTTTTTCAGTGCCGAGTATTTAAAATGATAGTTCAGAAAAGCGTAAACTTACGTGCACTTTATAAAGCAATACATAATAATATAGGGTTTTAATTAGAACAGACAGGGTATTTACGTAAGTTGGCGTCATATGGAAAACTTTTTATTATTAATTTTAAGAACAAAAGGTATTCTTTAAAAAAGGTTTCGCATAGTCCAACATTCAAAACCTTAATTCTAACAATTAGATATCAAAATCAAAAACCAAGGTTTAGACAAATATGTATTTGTACGTACGTATGACTTACAACATTCACCTGCGGCTCGTGCTGCAAAAGTCATACTTGTGGGAAATGAGTGCTAGTCCCATAATATACTCTATTATTTCTATACTTTTTGTACTAAAATTATGTCATTGTTTTAAATAAAACAAAAATTATTTATTTTAATAGGGTTCCTTGTGGATAACCCGTACTGATTTTTATGTTCAACCTTTTTGGTGTGTTGATTACACAAGCCCACAAAAAAAGTCAAGACCCAGAGGCCAGACCCCACTACTTCTTGGTATTATGGGGTGCTAAAACGATATATGATAACAAAACAAATTTTAACCGTTTAATTTTTCCCCACTACCCCCTCCAGAGGGGTAAAATGTGACTTATTATAAAAATCAAAATTCATATGCGTTCCTACGTGCTTGGGTGTACTAAAACTTATCGTGACAAATAAAAATAATTTCGACCTCATTGTCATCTTCTAGACCGCCCCAAAACCTCCCCATGGGGGTATAATGTAACTTATTATAAAAATTAAAATTCATATGCATTTCTACGTGCTTAAGTGTACTAAAACTGATCGTGACAAAATAAATAGTTTCGACCACACATTGACCCCTTGAGACGTTACCCCCTCCAAAAAAACCCATCTTAAACAACGCAAGGGTCAGCGTCGAGGGTGTTAAAGTATTAATTCAAAGATGAAAATTTATTAAATCGTTTTTTTTTGTAGTAACTTGAAGAGTTGTTCTTTCCTCTTAAATGCACACTTAACCCCTGGATAGGGTTTGGGGCGGTCTAGAAGATGATAATGCACGTAGGAATGCGTATGAGTTTTTATTTTTATAATAAGTTACATTTTACCCCCTGGGTGGCAGAGGGGTTGTGGGAAAAATTGAACGGTTAAAATTTATTTTTGTTATCATATATCGTTTTAGCACCCCAAAATACCAAGAACTAGTGGGGTCTAGCTTCTGGGTCTTGATTTGTTTTTGTGGGCTTGTGTTATTTTTAGCAATTCTTACATTTAATGTTTTTAATTTGCTAGGACATCTGTTAAATTTTATTTTCTACTAGGTAATTATATACTTGCCTATTTAGTAAAAAAATATTTTGTTTTCAGGCACACAAAGCAACCAGCCAATAAGGAAGTAGCTTTTCCAAAGCAATTATTGCCGCTGGAATCGTTCATTCCATAACGAAAAATTGCAGTAGAGGTAAGCAATATAACATTTCCATTTTAAACAAGTTTTATTTTACACGGTAGTGGTTAATTTACCTTTAGACTGTTAACGAAGACGCATCTTAATATGCATAAAGCAGTAGCGTAGCTACTATGGGGCTCCGAGCTTAGGGGCCCCTTGGAGGTTGAGAAAGGGCCCTCGGATAAGTACATAAATAGTGAAAACAAATAAAAATAAAATAAAGGGGAGGACCTTTTTTTGTTCTTCACATCTTTTGAGGTCTTGGTTAGTATGAATAGAGATACATAAAGAAAATAGAGGAAAGTAAAAAGTACTGGGGACCACTTTTCTCGCTCTTCAAACTTTTAGGGGCCTCAATTTTTTTGGCCCATTTATGCAAACGACAAGTTTACAGACCCTTAGTTCGAAAAATTGTAAACAGATTAAAAACAAAAAATTTACCATCCTCCTAGTAAGGTCAAATACATTTTTTTATTTTAGCCAAAAATAATTATTCCTAATTTTTATTTATTTTCCAGGTGATATCAGAGACTGTGGCTGCGACTCCAAGCTAGAAGGGCCCCTTCCACAATCCCCACAATTTTATAATGAAGATCTATTTTTAGCGGATAACACAACTCTGTTTTCTTCTAATATTCTCTTAAACAACTCCTCAGAAAAACCTGTTGCATGGTCATGGGGAGGATGTTCTGAGGATACTTCTTTTGGAGTTCGAGTTGCAAGAGAACTTCTTGAAAATATGGAGAAAAATTTAAGTGCTCCAGCCTATGTTGGAAGGCATAATTACCGTGTTGGAAGAGAGGTATGAACTTTTTAAATGGTTTAACTTATCTTGACCCGTTTATTTATTATTTGGGTTAAATCTAGTACTTTGGTAAACACTCTTACTGACAATACAATACAATACATTCTTTATGATTGTAAATCCAAGATGGCCGCCGCCACAAAATGGCGAAAACATATTTTTCCACAGCTACCTCAATCTGGTATCAAATAAAAGGGCTAATAGTGCCACAAAATAGCTAATAATATATATAAATTTCCACAACAACCCAAATATGTAATATGGTTATTAAATAAAGGGGCTTGGTTGGTTTATTATAAAAAAATCCAAGATGGCCCCCGCCACAAAATGGCGAATTACATATTTTCCACAATCAATCTGGGGTATTAAGCAGACAAACAATAAAATGGTGGGGCACTTGACATTTCTATTATAATATTTACTCTGGATATACTATGCTCAACGGTTTTATTATTTACCCCATATTGATATAGAGGTTGGCGCGATCTGGTAGCCAGGACTTACCAAATTATTTTTTAGCTTTTAGTAAAATAAAACCGTTAGATATAATCTTTTTTACATAATAAACATTTAGGTTTTTGATTGATACTTATTAATTTATTCATTTTAGCTAAAGTCGCTGTTTATAATAAATAATAAATAATATTCTAAATATCTTTATAGATAGTGAGCCAAACCATGGTAAAGAAATGCCGTTGTCATGGCGTATCTGGAAGTTGTTCCCTTCAAACCTGCTGGATGCAAACTGCTCCCTTTAAACATGTAGCTAGGATGCTGAGGGAAAAATATGACAAAGCTATTAGACTGACTACTGAAGCTGTTGAAGCATCGATAGCTCTTAGCAATTCAATCAAAAGAGAAGAAAAAGAAAGATTATTACCCGCTCCACAAAATATGTTGGTCTATTTGGAACAGAGTCCTGATTATTGTGTTCCAAATGCTACTGAGAGTACGTATATCATATTTAATTTTAAATTAAAAGCTGTTTATAGTTAATTACAGCAGTTTAAAAAAAAACCATGTTACATTAATCAAATGCTTTCAAAAGCCAATAATGTGAAATTAAGGTTAGATCCCTATATAGATTATTGTGCTTAAATGCTTCAGTTCTTTTAGAGGTTGTTGGTGTTGCCTTTTTACTTGAATCCTAATGTTTTAATAAAAAGATTATATGTATGTAGTTATTTATTTATTTTTTTTAGATTGGTCTGGTACAAAGGTCGGTCTTGCTCAAAATCAAGATCAGAATTAGCAAGTTTCTCAGAAAGGAAGAGTTGTAGAAATCTCTGTAGGCAGTGTGGCTATAAAGTGAGGAAAGAAAGGAGGGTCATGAAGAAAAGATGTAACTGTTCTTTTAAATGGTGTTGTGAGGTGGAGTGTGACATATGCCTTGAGACAGTAGAAGAGTTTTATTGCTTTTAGACTTAAACCTATTTTAATATAATTTTTATAGTGGGCAACAGGATGGATCAAAAATATTATTATTTCAGAAACGTGTATCCTTATCTGTAGGGTCATTTCATATCAAGTCAACCAATGATTTGGCAGGTACCATCCCCGATTTTCATAATTTTGTGACACGTGTATTCTACCCATAAAACAGATAAAAAACCCAAAATTTTAATTTTCTAACCAGTAGTTTTTATTATAGATTTTTAAAAATCGAAAAATATGCCAATTTTGCATGTACATAGACATGAAAAACCAAAAATCTCGAGAACTACTCGTCATATATAAATGAGTGATGGCTCATGTTAAAGATATTGAAAAGGCCTTTTTATGATGTGCCACATGACCTTCTAAAGGAAAAATATATTTTTGTAAATTTTTAAAATACACCATAATTACATTTTTCAAAAAAAAAAAAAAGATCGAAAAATCTTCGTTTCTGAAATACAAGGTATTAAAATTTTAAGAAAAAAATGCCTTTTTATCATAACTTTTTATAACTCCAGGTATGTCTACAAAATTTGGTACACATCTTTTAACTATTACGTTACATTTTTTGCTGTAAAAGTAAAAAAAATACCAGTGGCGTTCGAACAACATTTGTATTGAATTTTTTCAAGGAAGAAATAGTATGCCACCGCTTTTTCTTAGAATCAATATTATTTTTAGAGTTATCATTTACTTCGGAGTTAATTTGATCTCATAATATTTTTACGTACGACGAACGGTTTTTGTTTTAAAAAATAAAAGCCATTTTGTTGCATGGCAAAATCGCTAAAATCTGATATGGTGCTTTGTATGCATAATTCGTTTTTAACTTTAATAAAAAAATAAATCTACTGATTTTTTTTATTAAGTTTAAATTGTAGCTATGTAAGTTTTGGAACTTTTTAATATAAATTGGAAAAAAACGAATTTTACATACAAAACACCATATCAGATTTTAGCTGATTTTGCTATGCATCAATATGGTTTTTATTTTTTTAAACAAAAACCGTTCGTCGTACTGGAAAAATATCAAGAGACCAAATCAACTTCAAAGTAAGTGGTTATTCTAAAAATAATATTGATTCGAAGAAAAGCAGTAACGTGCTACTTTTTTCTTGAAAAAATTCAATACAAATCTTATTCGAACGCCACTGGTAAATTTTAAAAAAACTTTTACATAAAAAATGTAACGTAATGGTTAAAGATGTGTACCAAATTCTGTAGACATACCTAAAGTGGTAGAAAAGTTATGATAAAAAAAGCATTTTAATCTTAAAATTTTAACACCCTGTATCTTGAAAACGAAGCATTTTTAAACATAATTTTATTTGAAAAATGTTCTTATATTCTTGCTGTGTTAAGAGGAAAATACCAACTTAAAAATTACCCTGTATATCTATGTGTTATGACACCGTTAATATATTTTATCCAACACGTACATATAATATCTACATAATTGATCAGATTTTGAGGATATAAAAGGTGTACTATAAGTCACTAGTGAGCTAAAGTACCCTTTAGCTCACTTGTGAATTATAGACTTTAACAAACCCGTAGTTACCAACAAAATGCATTACAACCAAACAAGCTTGCTTTCCAAAAATACAAAATTTTGTTGCTGAGTTGTTGACAATGACAAGTAACAAATAATGGATGACGTTTTCAAATTATTTTCGATATTAAAAACGATTTATACGAAAGTGTTGGATAAAATTTTGTATTAGACACGTGAGGTTATTACATATAAGTCACTTAAGAAAATTACTCTCTCGCCCTTCGGGCTCGAGGAGTTAAACTTTCTTGCGTGACTTATATGTAATATAACTCACTTATCTAATAAATAACTATTTTTATATTGAACCCATCATTTCTCCATATAAAAATTTGGTAAAAAATGTAAAAAATTGTGTTTTTGAAAAATTTACAAAAAAAAATTCTGAAAATTTTTCTAATTTTTCTTCTGAAAGGTATTATGTGGCACATCATAAAACAGGCCTTTTCAATTACATTAAAATGAGCCATCACTCATTTATATATGACGAGCAGTTCTCCAGATATTTTGGTTTTTCTATGTCTGTGTACATGCAAAATTGGCAAATTTTTCAATTTTTAAAATTAAATCATAACCACTGGTCATAAAAATTTAAAATTTTGAATTTTTGACCTTTTTTATGGATAGAATAAGTGTACCAAAATCATTTAAATCGGAGAACATGAAAACCAAAGTCATTTTTTTGGTTGATTTGATATGAAATAACCCTGTAGAGTGAAAGTGCTAATTGATCCAAGTGCCAAAAGTAGAAATCTCCAGAAATTAAAGAAATAAGTAAGTAAAAAATGTAATTCTTGGCATATGGGTGGCCTCAACTTTGGACTTCGTTTAAAATCGCTAGAGTAAAATCGGCACTGTGATTTTAAAGTAAAATATTGGGGTGCCACATAGAATATAATAAACAAAAAGAAAAAATTTATATTTTGGCATTTGGATTTATTAGCATTTTTCCTCTTCATTTATTTTATTGATGATTGCACTTTACATTTATAAAAACTGTTCATTTACAAAATTTTTAGCTCGTCTCATAAAATTTAACCTGGTGTCGTCATTGGTAAACATTACTTCTGATTTTCTAAATCTTCAACAAGTTTTATTACTTAGATATTTTTATTTCGTAACTGGATGTTTTTGAAATATATTTTAACACTTAAATGTTTTAAATATGTGCTAATGACGTTACAAGTAATAAAATTTTGTACAGCTATTTTGACCACACCCTAGTAAAATTTGTTAAGAGCTACTTTTACAATGTTGTGGCAACTAGTGTTTTAGTCAATTACTAAGTTTACACGAGCGGTGTAATGCGCATAAGGCAAATGCAAATTTGAATAAAACGCATATGTAAATGCCCTTAAACCATTTTAAAAGTCGTGATTGGCATTATATTACCTGTTTTATTCAAATTTGCATTTGGCTAATGCGCCTTAAAGCGGTCGTCTAAACTTGGTAAGTGATTTAAATTGAGGTTTATTGTCTTATTTATGGATGATTAAAATTTCTTTAAATACTTACATCGCGTTAATAAATTCAATACTTTAATTTCTCTTTATTTGGCAGGTAAATAAGGAAACATTTAAACACGTCACAAATGTCCAGTAATGGTATTAAAAAACATGTAAAAACCACAAACCCGTGGGCCTAGTCTAAAGTTAAAGCTGATGCTATATTTTAAAAAGCTTAATATAATATTAAGTAAATTTGATCCAGCCTGGTTAGGAACCACGTACGGATCTCTTTTATATTTATTTAAACAAATGTGATATGTTGTAAATAGATAGCAGAGAAAAACTATAGATTAGGTTTATTTATAAAAAAAAATCCTAGCAGCTAAAACTAGTGTTTTGTATTCGCTATTTAATTTTGGGTTATTTTTTTTCTAAAAAAAACAGCAATATAACTAAAAACATAAAAAAGTAGTAAAGTATTTTTAAATTTTATTATTTCACACACTTTTTAATTTCCTGGTTTTGAAAAAAAATACTTTGTAATGTTAAAAAGGCGTTTTATACCTACATAGAATATAAAAGTTGTGTTATATAAAAAAAATGAGCATATTAAAAAACAATAATTTTGTTTTTCTAATATTTTTCATCTTTTGACTGATTGAGAAATTTGAGAGTTTTTAAGGCCGTTTTTGTCATAACCCTCTTATGTTGTAAATATTATTTTAATTATAGAATTGTATTATAGTATTTTATTGTTAACTATTTTTTTAAAGTTTTTGTTTTTCTATTGTAATGTTAGGGTATTTGTTATATATTTGTAAGCGTTGTCATGTTGAATAAAACAAATTAAAACAATATGTTTAAGAGCTTTTATTTACAAGTTTTATTTTTATATGTTATACAGTGGCGCAACTAGCCACTAGTTTTTTTGGGGGGGCATAAGCCCTAGTTTATATACTATATTTGCCAAAAAACACTTAAACATTTTAAATGCTCAATAACTTTGGGGGGCCAATTGACTAGCCCCCACGCAGTTGCCATCCTGATGTTATACCTATAATATAAAAAGAAAGATGCTAAAATTTAATTAATTGCACAGAGAAAATTATCTTTTTATTGATACATTCAAATTTTGGCAATTTTATATTATAGCTGGGACCAGATTTTATTCATTCTGAAAGGGTTGCCGCAAAGTATCTAATGTAAACAAACCCTTTTGTAAACAGTGATTTATTGCATTAATAAATAATACACAAGGCGAGTTTATAATTCTTTACGACACGGGTCAGCTTTTATAACAGGACAGAGACGAAATAAGATGATGTTTTCTAAGTACGTGATACGTGTTTTAGCAATGTTTTTATTTTATTTATCTAAACAATATGTAGATCAGGCTCTGTCAGTGTGCTTTCGAAAAGGTTTGTTTACTTTATCATTTTTTGAGCACTTGGCGGCATTGCTTTCAGAATGAATTATAGGTGGTTCAGACTTTACCTTCGAATGTATTAGGTTTATATTATTCTTTAGGACCATTAAAAACCTGTCTTTTAATTGTAAATGTAAAAATAAAGTCCTCGATTTTAGTATCAAGATTACTTTAACTACCTGTGATTCAAAACTAAAGATGTTAAGAACATGTTCATTTAGAGGTTTTTCACAGTTTTCACCCTTAATTTTGTCGTTTGTTTACAGGACACCTAATTTTTAAAAAAAAATGGTCTCAAACATGCTTTCTTCCTTTTTTTCCCAATGATCTTAAATCAACAGTATTTTTAGCTCTAGAGGAATTACAAAATAATATCATGTCCTTATTATCTTATCTGTCTTTTTTCTTCTTCGTTTATTTACATAAACTCCTGGTTCTTCTATTCCTTGATATCCTGTATTTCCTTAGCCAAGTCAGGTGAGATGTGATTAATAACTCCCCACCATCTACTCTTCTTCTGAGAAATTTGGGAGCATTAAAATTAAACAATTTTCCAATATTGGCATATTTGATTAATAAAAGAGCTTTAGTAAACAAGCACGGCATTCTGGTATCATGGATGAGGAAACTAAAAATGGAAGGAGGAAGAATTGGCAAAATACTGTCCATTAGTGATCCTTTGATTGGAACCGCTACGCCTTTTTTTCCTTGCTACTTCTTTTAGAGTACCTGAAATAAATACCATTATTAATATAATATTTTAAAAACAAACTACAATAAGTGGTAAAAAATTCTACTTTTTACCATTATCTTTAAGACAAAGTACTCCATTTTAGTGGACTACATAAAGTGTGAAAAAAATAACTTTTTTTTAAAAGGTTCAACGCTTTTTTTACTCTTTGACTTAGTGTTTTTTTATACAGTGACAGCAAAAAGTTCGCATATATGGAACATTTATTATATTACGAAATTTTTTTTTCTGGCAATCACCTCTGCATGCCCGATAACTTAAAAATCCATTTTGACATATGTCAGCGCTATGACAGGAAATCCAAAAAACCAGCATGAAATTACCCAAAGTGTGGGGTTCTCAACCAAATGCAAAGTTTTGGAAAGCAAGTATGTTTAAAAAAAAGTGAATCACTCATTTTTTTTATGGTTTTTAACAGCTAGCTAAATGTACCATTTATTTACCAAGCCAGCTTTATTTAATAAACTTTATTTGGTTAGGTCAGAACAAAAAAAAGTTTTTTTGTTTCTGACAACTGGATCAAATAATTATTAAAAAAAGGTTTTCGCTAATACACCAGTTTTGCAGTGTTTTTATTTCTAAAAATCATAGAATTTTACCAAACAAAATCGTAATATAAAAAATCAACATTTTCTCTGGTAAATCATAGTTTTGACAAGCAAAACTTTTTATGAAAAATTTATTCACTTATTACTTTAATTGAGTACTAAAGATTTTATTATGAATCCATTTTTGTTTTTAAAAGATCGGTGTTAACAGTAAAGTGCAACAAAAAAAACACTATACCGGGGAATATAAAATGTTGTTACCCACATTTTTTTAAAATAATCTTTTAGAAGTATTACGTTATATTATAAACATAAACGTGCATTTTTCGCATTATTTTATTTTAGCTTAAAAACTATTTTTGCCTAATTAGCTGTGAAAATCAAAAAATTGACATATTTATTTAAAGTCACATAAATTTCGTAATTTAAATTTTGAATTAAATTAACGGGATAAAATCTGAAATTTTAAAAATATGTAAACTACAAATACCTATGGTAATTATTATTTAAATGGGCACAGCATACTGTTTAATTTTAAGGAATCTTAAAATCACTTATTTTCTTGTGGTTTTAGCTAATTTTGAGAGATCAGGTAAAATATTATATTTGTTAATAACGATGTAGGAAAAGCAATATGCACTATCGGACAGGCATAAGTATTGCAGCAAATTGATAATTTAAGAATATGTGTAATATTTACCGCATGTTCCTCACTGTTATGCTGATCTTTTTGTTAATGAGAGCATGCAGGATAATATGTATATTTAATTCAGATGGCATGGGGCTAAAGGATTAGAAGACCTGTAAAATTAATACTTTCCAATTCCATGTATGGCAATACCTACAGTGAAGCATGGCAAGAGGCAGTCGTTGTGTTAGTAGGCTTGCTTTTCATCTGGGGTTGGACTTCTACACTTTATCCTGATGGAATAATATTCATGTATAAAAGGCATTATGGAAAACGTGATGCTGCCATTCTCAGAATGGAAAAATGTCATTAATTATTAAATTACCTATGCGGCCGTGAACCTGCCGATTAAACCCAAGCATTGCAGATTGAAAACTGTTACAATTACCATCTTGACTGCACTCTCTTTCTCTTAGTATGAGTACCACATGGTTTATTTTATTCGATATGGTGCGGATTAGATTCTTTCCGCTTTAGTCGCCGTTTCGCAAATTACAAATTAAATTATTGATAAGGATTTTCACCTTTACCAACAATAATGTTATACCGATGACACAGGATGTCTTCTAACCTACTAAGGACCTTTCAAGAAAATCAGTTAGAGTATTATAGGGCAGCCCACGATGCTAAATGGATATTTACTCGAGGGTCATAGAGACCGATATGGTGCGGTCAGTTATTTTCTTTAGTCGCCGTTTCGCAAATTACAAATTGAATTATTGATAAGGATCTTCACCTTTATGAACAATAATACACCGATGACACAGGATGTCTTTAACCTACTAAAAACCTTAAAGAAAATTAATTAGAAGTATTATAGTAGGGGAGCCCACGATGCTAAATGGAGATTTACTCGAGGGTCATAGGAGACCGCTATGGTGCGGTTTACATTATTTTCTCTTTAGTCGCTGTTTCGCAAATTACTAATTAAATTATTGATAAGGATGTTTAACAATAAGATAAGACAAAAAATTAATGTTTTACAAACCCTTACCCCCTTTAAATTTATATCCTATATGTAAATGGCAAGGAATTTTATGAGCAAATCTTTAAACGCCATTTTCTCAAAAGTTATGAAATGCACATACGGTGTTTTTTCCATTGGACGGCCGTACAGAAAACCACAAAATAGTTCATTTTGCCTATACAGGCAGTAATATATCATTTTTTTTAATAACACAAGGATATTTTTAAAAATATAATTAATAATGTTACTGACGAAGAAAATGTTACATAAAATTTTAAATAGAAACAATTTCCTGTTTTTTACTTATTTAAATTGTACACAGTAGAAGTCCTTTTTCTAATGAATCATAACTTAATGTTAGATAAGTTATTTTTTTAAGGTGGTGACCATACATTTTACGGCGGGCGAATAATGAAATTCGTTAAAAACTACATATAGGGGCCAATAGGGCTGAACATTGTGGTCATCTTGCTAAACCCCGGGACCAAGGACCGAAAGCGGTCCCATTCTTTGCTGCCATCTTTGGCGCGTATTCGAAGAAATAGACCAATGAATAAATTAGCGAGTCTAACCAACATAGAGCATATCTTCAATTCGGTACTTTAGTGTAAAATTAAATATATATATTTATTGTTTTAAAACCCAAAACCCACGCTTTCATAGTACATAAGTATATTAAAAATAAAAAAAAAATGTGGAAAAAAAAGAAGAAACACGGCTTCAAAGCAGATTGAATCAAAAAGTTGAAAATAATTTTTTAAAATATTCCTAAAAGGAAAATAGACTGCCGAACAATAAAAGTAAAAAATTGTAAAAAAGTCGGGCGCTCGATGTAACGATAAACATTTAGGGCTTTTTTATATTACTAGTACTTTTCGTTCATTGTTGCTTTGGGATTATTTTAAAATTATTATTTTCGGCTTTTGGTCTCGATGTGCATTAAAAGTGTGTGTATAGTTTTTATACTATTTTAATTTTTCACTTTTTAGCGTTATAGCCCTATAGTAAATCCGGCGTGTTGAAAATCCAAAATTATGATAGAGGTATTTGTTATTAATTTGGGTCAAATCTGGTTTTGGAATTTGACCCCCTTCACAACTACCGATCGATCTGAAATTTGGTATACACTCTTAATTTCGATCACAATGCCATATTATACATTTTTATGATTATGAATTCAAAGATGGTCGACGATACAAGCTAGCCGGATTACAGCAATACTGCACTACAACCTCAAACCAAAAAGGAACGATTCGTAGAATAAGAGCTCATTATAAAAAAATTAAACTCCATGATAGCGCCGCCAAAATGGCGGATTAAATATTTTTCTAACCTTAATATGGGTATTAAATTAAAGGGATTGATTCGTAGAATGGAAGCTTACTATAAAAAAATGAAATATAATATGACCGCCAACACAAAATGGCTGATTACATATTTTTCTCAAGTACCTTAATATGGGTATTAAACCATAAAAGGAGTTAGTTTGTAGAATGGAGCTCCCTATATAAAATTTGGGATGGCTGCCGCCACAAAGCGACTGATTACGCTATGAATAAAATAAAATAAAATCAAGATGGCCGCCATACAAAATGACGAATTACATATTATTTACAACTACCTCAATATAAAATCTTTGGTTAGTTCCGTTTAGTAATAGTGAGGCACTAAATAAACTCAATAGAATGAGAAGTATCGACTAATAATAAAACCGAACTTGAAAATAAATTTTATAAAAAAATATGGCAAACGGTTTTATTTTACTAAAAGCTACAAAATTCGGTAAGTCCTAGCTACCAGATCGCACATATCTTCTCATTAATCTAGGGTATTAATCAGACAAATAAAATCGTGGGTTACTGGATACGCTACGCCCAACGCAACGGTTTTATTATTTGTTTAATCAATATCCCAGACTGGTGTATTCTGGTAGCTAGGCCTTACCGAATTATTTTTTAACTTTTGGTTTAATTAAACCGTTTAACATATATTTTTTTTATATATAGTTTATTTAAAGTAGAAAATGTTGGCCAAATTTTAGTTTCTTTTGAGATTTTGAAGTAATACCAAAAATATTCCAGAACTTTTAATTGTATTCTATCCAAAATAATAGAAGACAAAATGGAAGATAAGAAAATCCCCATATCGCCCGGTCTCACCATATCAGTGTGAGCCAATGTTTTTTAATTTAATATTTTAGTTTTTTCTCTATACAGCAAGTATTTTTTTTAATCTTACCTAATTGACCACAAAAGAATTTTAAAGCCAACCGCACAACTAGAGCCCTATATTCTGAAATCAGTTAAATACTGTAACTTTACTGGGCAGATGGTGTGGTCTTAAGAAGTGCCGCACTTATAACTCCCTAAAAATATTTCTGAGTATGCCATTAATAAAAATGATTTAACAAATTGTAAAAGGTCTATGAAAATCCGCGCCATGTTTGTCTTTTAATTAGAAAAATTTTATGTAAACCTATACATGAAAGTAGCTTGTACTGACTGAGAGATGAGCGCCTGGATGAATAGCCGCTGTGTATAGTTTCCAACCAGATATTGAATAGAAGTGGCAACAATAACCACTAACCTGATTTTTTGGGTATAATAAATATCTAGTTCAAACAACCCAAAGTTGACTTTTACACTTCTCAGCACTTTCTTTTTTTTTTTTGTGACCGTATTCAAACTAATAAAAGAACAAAACTGAAATGGTCCGTTTTTTATGAAATAGTTTTATACGAATGGTGATTGACCCTGATTTCTTAATAATAACATATGTTAGGTCGTCTTTCTAACAATAATTTTACTAAAATAAATGAGGTGGGTAATATTATTAAGTTTATATTGTTTATGCAGATATGCAAAGAACTGACTGTATTGTAAACTACATTTTTTTAAATATAATTTACATTATCCACATACATTATAGCTAGGGTCATTCGTAAAATATTTTGACTCTCGGGAAATCATGACATCATACTCATTATGATGTCATGATTTCCCGAGAGTTAAAACTGATTTTGAATATGTACAAGGTGTCCCATTTGTGGCAACAGCGGAGTACCTCAGATATTATTAAAGATAGAACCTTGCCATTGTGGTAGAATCTGAGCTACTTTTTATCAAACAAAAGTGCCGTAAACAAAGCCTTCATATCCATCTTAATTTCTGAGCTGCAGGGCGATTTTGAAAATTTTGCATATTCAGGTACCATTTATATTTGCCGGCAATATACATTTTTCATATTGGCATTGATGGTAAAGCATTGGCAATTGGTGGCAATATTATGCCAACATCTAATACGCATTAAAAAGTTAACCCTAAATAAACACTCAATTGCCAATAAATTTTACATGCAGGCGAATTGCCGGCAAGCATACAAAAATGGCGGCATACCAATCCTGATTAAATAAAACATGCCTTTTTGTTGCAGGCAAATAAATATTGGATTTTTGAAGGCAAACCTTCAACGCATATTCATACTTTTCAAACCATATTATTAACATTGGTATTTAACTAACATTCGAGCAATTTTTTTGATCTGTTTTATTTATAATGGCGGCTAAACAACATTATTTTATGTTTTTTACATAATTTAAAGGAAATGGCCTTTTCCTAACATTTTATTGATACAAATCATGCAAATAAAAATTAAGTCAAACAAAATGTTTATTATGTATTTTTGAGAGAATAAAAATAAAATGATGGTAAAATTAGCTAGGTTAATTTCGACGATTTCGACCGAAGGTGATAAATTCAAATTTCCCGCTTAGCCGAAATACAAGATTTGACAATTTGACAGATGAGGCAACCTTGCTTTTGTTTGGCCGCTTTGTGCAAATGTTTTCTACGTGGTTTTCTAGCTTTTTAGTTTCTTTTTTAAAGAAAAGAGTTTTTAGTAGACATAATTAAGTGTATTCATTACCTAATTAGTGTGTGTTGTGTAATTAATTGGTGATGGCTAGTCAAGAAGGCGGGTTATTCAAGTAGACTGTTAGAGCTGTAAACATTTTGTTTAAAACCTTTTAAATTTGTAGTTACCTAAAAAATTATATGAAATCAGGGAGTTGCCTTATTAAAAGTTTTAAAGACGTGTTAATAAAAAAATTATATATATTTAATAGTTTTTTTGACATTTAACTCCTTTAAAATATTTCTCCCTATGTTTTGGATCTGAAAATTTAGTGTAAGTGTCCCTTAAATACTTACTATTTTAAAGTGTTTTCTTTTGATTTACTATCTTTTTTTTAATTTTATTACATACTTTTTATTTATTTTTTTGGTTTATTGTTACGGTATAAAAATTTATATTATGTAATTTTTTTATTGATAAAGTTTTCCTGCCTTTTTTCTCATTTTTTCGATTACAAAATTCTAAATATGTTATTTAACTTTTGGGACATTCAACTTATAAAACTTGCAATACTTATTTAATGATAAATGCCATTATCCTAAACGCATTTTTTTGCCAATAACTTATTAATGATGGATGCCATCATCCTAAACGCATTTTTTGGCATAACTTATTAATGATGGATGCCATCATCCTAAACGCATTTTTTCATCATAACTTATTAATGACGGATGCCATCACATTATCTGCAACACGTGGCCTAATAACGGCCAATTGCCCACTTTCGCGTCTTTTTGATACCTTTTGCCAATGCCTTGCCATTAAAGAGTGTTGGCAATGCCAGTAAATTAAATGTACAACGCCGGCAAAAAAAATGTTATATGGGTAGAACTTCTTATTAAAGGCTCATAATAAGATCTTGTTTATTCTAAATACATTTAAATACCCATAGGTAAGCAACCTAAGTGTTATGTTTTTTTTTATTAAAAGAAAAAAATAAAAAATGTTTTTTTTTCATTTTTCTTAAAACTCTACTTTTGGCGGTTAGAACGTTGTACCGGCATACCATTCAATTATTTTCACGTTAACCAAAAGCAACAAAAAAGTTTTACATTTTTTAATCTATGTAATGTATGAATCTATGAAAATTGAATATCGAAAATAAATTCTTAGACAGTTAGAGAATTCTTAATGATTTATTTTTTAGTGGCATGATTTATAGCGTGTTTGGCCCATTTAAACACAATCAAAAACACATGCAACAAAACGGTATGAACAAAAATCTATGAAAATGTGCGATATATCCTACTTCAAAAAATACATACCATTGTTTATAAAGTACATGACAGTTTTTTTAATTTATGAAACTATAAATCTGATACAAATAATGTATCGAATTTTTTAATAGGTGTCATTAGGTTGCAGGTAGTTATTTAGAAAAGTTGGTTAGTAAAAACTGTTTTATTATATTTAAAAAATATATATATATATATAAACGCAAGTACAAAAATTTAAAGAAAAAGTATTTTACATTAACTAAGAAAATTTAATTATTCTCAACGAGAAGTGCTTATTTTAAAAAAATTTTTAATAAAATTTAAAAAAATGTATCCAAAATTACATTTGTTATGGTTGGTTATTATCGCGTTAGTGGCATGTTGTAGTGCTGAAAAAGCAGTGATGTGTTAAGTAAAGAAAAGGGAGTGCAATTTGTGGGACGAATGATCGAACAAGGTAAAAGAACCGTATTATAAGGTTGCATTTATAAATTTAGGTAAATTTTAAAATAAAGGAGATAATTAAGCAAAGAAAATTAACCAATAAACCTTTTAAAAACGCTAAAAAAAATAAGAACTTAGCTTAAATTTAGTAGAATTTTTGAGATTAAATCTAAACCCAGATCATTGTTTTTGATATATCCTAGGTTTGGCATGGTGCACTTCTGCACCCATAACTGTATTGTTTAGTTTTTATAGCACTTTCCTAAGCCCAGTTTAAGGGACCAAAAAATTAAGCTAATAGAAATATTGTCTAATTTATTGTCCCAAAAACACAATCATGTTCGCTGTTAAAAAAACCTACATTCCTACCTTACCTATGAGCAGCCAAGCTTTGCAGAATAAAAAGGTTTTCAATATCCTTTTTTAAAGAAATTTTTTAAATAATTTATTTGCGTCTGGGGTCTTTTTTAACTCTTAAAATTTTTTTGCTTTTTATTTTGTTACTTTTTCTTCCAAGAGGTTTGGTTCTTAAAACATAACCCCAAATAATATTTGAATTTTTCTTTTCAAATAAGTAAATTTATTATAAAAATTTTATATTTATGCATTGTATTATTCTATGCAAGTATTTGTAAATATACACAAATATGCATACTTTCTTAACTATATATATTTGAATTAATTATTGAAAAAAGAAATTTGTATAAAATAAACAATAATAAATTCCTTAACTTTTACTTAGATATAATTTTGCATATAATTCCATACTGACTAGATAATGCAGGTATCTATTAGACAAAAGGTAATAAATAAATCAAAGAATTTATGGCAAGTGCAAGTAGATTTTACTTGTATCGTTGATTGAGAGAGTACGTACAATCAACGCTTGTATTCAGTACAAACATTAGCATTCTCACATAATAACTAATATCGTCTAGTGAGCTAGCTAATCCATCTTTTAAAACATATTGTTCTAGATAATTAGTCGAAGCAATGAAACACTAAACAGGCCAAAAGTTAAAAAATATTTAAGTGAGGACGAACCGGAATGCGGTTTTTGCAATCACTTCTAAAAATTATTTGTAAAATTCTTACCTAATTTTTACCTTATACTAACCGAAAATTGCATTACTGCAGCCAAAAATACATTTTTAAGACTCCGCGTCTTTTGGAATATTTAATATCTTTGTAAATAAGAGTAAAAACTGCCCCAAGTCGGGTACCTATAGGGGTTTTTAAGGTCGCTGATCACCATTATGATGTTTAAATTAAACCCCCAAACACCTAGAGCTAAGGAACGCAGACAAACATCATCTCTGTGGGACTCTCCCAAAGCTTATGCAAAGAAGGAAAGAAATTCGGCGCCCCTGGGTTTCTTGGGTCGCTGAATTCAAATATGGCATCGGCGAACACCTCGTGCGCCTTAAACTGGACGCGGATCTTCGAGAATTTTCCTGGCAGAATTGAAAAGACGAACCAAAAATGCATTTTTGGCTGCAGCACCGCAATTTCCGGTTTTCATGCAAAAACCTTATTCCAATTCGTCCTGTCCTAAAAAATCCGAACTTTTATACTCGACCTAATATGGCACGTATTTTTTTCAATATACAACCCTATTGCAAAGTATTTTAGTATTATATGAGTGAAAAACTGAATCTTATTGTAAAAATAGTTAACTAATAGGTACAAAAATGTATCTTTTTGGAAGTGAGCAAAATACGTAATGAAATAGAGTGATTTAATATTATTATTTCTAAACAACTCAATTCCACTGGAACTTTTGAGAGCTAATATTTTCTGTCCACGTCGTGCCACATAAAAAGATATATTGGTAATTGTTGCCAATGCGTGGAAAGGTGACGGTTTAAAGGAACGACAAAGCGAGACTGGCGCGTAAACTTATCGTACAACAGACAGAACCTCAATTGAAGCATCGAGCTGGCACGATGTGTATAAAAAAAGTTTTAATGAACTTGTAGTCTACTTTTTACTTGTTTTTTTTTTGTTCTATACTTGCAATAAATGTATTACTTCCAATAAAAATAATACAAAGTGTAACCAAAAATCTTTTCCATTTGTTTCTTCTTGTAAAGTGGCCTAAGAATTTATCAATTCGCCATTATATCGCATTTTTTTCAATTCTATTTGCCGATTACCGTATAAAACGTTACATGAACGGTATTAAAATTTATACCATTTGTTTTAAGGTCGAACATTGGTACACCATGCGGTCAAACGATTCATGATAATTCTTCCTGCTATTTTCTTCAAACTTGGAATTGCTTTTACCTTGTTGGTTCTTGTCACCATTGTAGCCATTAACAACGGTAAGTACATATTTTATAGTAGTTTTTATACATATAAAATTCTGTCGGTTGTTGATATTACCGATAAGTATTTTTTTCTTATTTGTTTGTTGTTGTTATAAAACAAATAAAGTGCAAACCAATAAATGGGATATTTAGTATCCCTCTAAAAGAAAACTACCTTCAAAAGGTAAAAAATATTTTTTACGACCTTTTAAAGATGCTGTTTTTTAATCGTTATCATAAAGATATCATAAAGTACTCCATTATAGTTTGTTAAAAAAGTCACTTTTCTTTACAGTTCCACTTTTTTTCACATCTTGAACTATTGTTTGGTTTCAAAGCCCACTGGAATTTATTTTAATATTTGTTTATTATGTAACAGTAATAGCGACATTAACTAAATCAAAAGGTTAAGTTACTATATATTTTAACATTACTTTTTTTTGCAAGTGTCACTAAACTAAAAATTTGACTGCTTCTGGATACTTTTTTTGCTGTTAATAAAACTTCAAAAAATTAATAAAACCTAAACCTAAGTAAAGAGTTAAAAATAATAATAAAAAAACGAGTCAGGTAAAACCATATAAATATATAAAGAGCTTTTGTTTATTTACTTAATAACATTAAGTAGCACATATATGTTATTATCCGACTTCTTTGTTTTTTTTTGTTTTTTTTTATTATTTTTATTTTTTGGAGAGTTTTATTAAGTTTTTTGAAGTTGGTTTATTTTTTTAAATATTTTAATTTCACTTTTAGTTTATTATTATTACTATAAAATCGGTAAACATACACTAAAAACCACTACTACTACATCTTTTAGTTCGGTGAGAAGGATAAATTATACCCCAAGTTTGCCGATTCTTTTTTTTTTCTTTAGTATCTGAGCATATTCCCTACCTAGAGGCAGCTTTGCCGCACAAACAACGTATGTTAAGAGAGAAAAAATAGGTACCTTTCTTTCCTGACTTGGTTCTTTTTCATGGAACCACCGTGGATTTAAACTCTTTCAAATAAAAATAAAACTGGTTCACAAACAGCGAAGAAATCGCGTAACATACACACAAAAAAACAAACAGGCAAATTGAGAACCACCTCCTTTTTAAAGTCGGTTAAAAAAAGATACAGGCGAATTGAGAACCTTCTCCGTTTAAAGTCAGATAAAAATAATTAATAATAATAATAGGTAATGAATTCAGATGATTTATAATTAAAATTATAAAATTTATACGCTATAGAAAAAGGATAATATCTTGTTTATTGTTACATTGCATAAAATAATATTTAAATAAAATCAAGTAGACATTAAAACAAATGCATATTTAACATAATAGTTATTTTAAATTTGACAGTTTTTTTCACCCTTTCGGGGTCATCCCACCCAGGTCCGACGACCGCCCCCTAGGTGGTGCACTGCAGCCTGAAGGCTTATTGTACCTTGACCCCTACTCCTTCTCATTCACACACCATTCATTCCATAACTTGGATGGTTGTTGCTCGGTCCGCTTCCCCGAGCAGAAACACCGTGTGCCGCTGCCCAAAACACCGCTGTCGCCGCACACCCATCCAAATTATGGGCGCGCATTCCACTGCTTAACTCCGGAGATCGACGCTCGCCGATACAACCGAAGCCGCCACAAGCGCGCCTAATTTGACAGTTACATATTAACTAAAAAAGTACTGGCGAAATTTCGGGTAACTTGATCTTTGCTTTAGTTGATATCTTCTTTATTGTTACATTGCATAAAATTATATTTAAATAAAATCTAGTAGACATTAAAACAAAACACTAATTTAAAGTATAAAAAGCATCGAACGGTTAAAAAAAAGTCTTTTTTAGCATTGTATGTATTGTACGAAAAAGGAGTAAAACAGCAATTTGTTAACGATGATAGCAAAATACTTTTTTGTGCATCTCTGAGAACTATTCATTTGATGATTTGAAAATGACGAGCCGCGAAAAGTTTTTATTGCTTATTAAAGTATCATATTAGCAATTTATTTTAATATTTAATAATACTTTATGAAAATTTTCTACCCAATATCTTCTAATGGCCTAAATTTGCAAAAAAATCTAATAATTAATAAAATCAAAAATTGATCATGCCTCATTAGAAGTGGCATTTTTTAAAATAATATTATAATTAAATCGAAAAACCTTACGGTAAGAGTGTGTTTTTTTAAATTATTTTTAGCAAGCTATATAGCGCGTAACCATTTGGTAAGGTCGTTTTCTTTTATTGTTAATTTTACACCTCAAACCATGAAATTCAATTTCACGCCAATTAGGCAATAAAACTTATCAACAAAAAAGTGTAAATTGTAAATTCATATATGAATAATATAGTACTTTAAAAATAAATATTGGAGATTTCTAGCAAAAAAAACAGTCTGTCTATGAAAAATGAATTTCGTATAATATTTTTTCTACGACCGTTTAAAAAATGCTGTTTTTTTATACGTTAACACGAAGATAAAGAACTCCATTCTAGTACTCTACAGAAAGTGTTAAAAAAGTAATTTTTTAAGCGTTTTTCAACACTTTGAATTAGTGAGTTGTTTTAATGCCTACTTCAATAAACTTAAATATTTATTTATGCAATTTAAACATTAAACGCGACATCAACTTAACCAAATGGTCACCTTTAATTTCGTCATTATTTCTTTTAGTTCATGTGTCACTATTTCTAAAATTTGGCAGTTTGCGAATAAATATAATAGACATTTTTAAAATTAATAGTAATAATAAATTTGAATGACTAAGAAATTGAAAAGGAATTTTTACTGTTTTAGTATTATTTCTACAAAAGTAAGTACATACAATTTTTTAAAATTAAATAATAAATGCACAGTTATGAGGAGGATAATTGTCTCTTAAAAAATAAGGAGGCTATGCTTTTTGTTGCAATATAATGGCTATGCTGCAAAAATTAAAATTAATAAGTTTAGATAAATAAAACATGTATAAAATGGTATTTTAGAAAATGTTAATACGGTCGTGAAAAAATATAGTAAGTAATACATGCATAAAGTGTCTTTTTTACTCATGGAATTGCCGCACTCGCCCAACTGCCCGTGCTGTCAAACTTCCCATTCGTAAAAAAGTATCACATTATGCACTTGTTACATAAATTACTATTTAATTGCCATGCAATAAATTTTAGCATGTGTAACATTTTTTAGCCCATTAAGGAAATATTAAATATTGGAAAATTAACAGAGAATTTAATTAAAATAACCAAACTGCCCTATATTGGACAATTAGCCATTTTGTATATATGCTAATGAATGTCAACAAATTTATAAAAATATGAAAAAAGCTTCAAAATATCCCAGCCTATTTGTGACAATTTCATCTTGATAAGTTAATTTTTCTAAAGCTACGTATAAGCGATCAAAATGGGTCCAAATATGGACGGCCACCCTATACAGGGTGTCTCTAAAAGGTCCGGAAAAAAGCTCCCACAAATTTCTGAAGCTAAAATATAACGATCAAACCCAACTTCCTTTTGTCCAAAAGTAGATAATTTTGGAGATACAGGGTGTTAAAAATTTATTTTTATTTCAAATAATTTTGTTAATAAAAGGTGGATTGTCACAATATTCAGCTAGGAGGGAAAATAAGAATATGCTAACAATTTTTATTGTAAACTAGAGGGCGCGACCTGCAGTATCTTGCACAAATTAAAAACGAAATACATTTTTTGAGCCACTTTATATGTAACTTTTAGATACAAACTTTTGTTTTTCAACATTTTTTACATAAAAATCAGTAAAAGTTGATTTAAGCAGCCGTTTTTGAGATTTCTGGATTTAAAAAATCAATTTTTGTATGGTCAGGTTAAAGTTATACAGGCTAGTTCTGTATTAGATAAAAAAATTAGAGTTTGAATCCTAAGGTGATTTTAAGAAGAAAAGTTTAAATAAACCTATGCCCTAAAAGAGTTATTTCTTGAGATACGGCATGATACAGTTTCTAAAAAGTAGGCTTTTTACTACTCTGTACCTTAAAAGTTAAGACATTTAGAGCAAAGGTTTATTTAAACCAGTTTTCCTAAAATCGTCAAAGGACTCATACTTTAAAAGATTAGCATCTTATAGATAAAAGCCCTGTATAGCTTGGACCTGACTTTTATCAAGTACACCTTTCTTATGTAAAATATGTTAAAGGGTAGGTATTTTATGTAAAAGTTACTTACAGAATGGTTCAAAAAAGTTATTTGGTTTTTAATTTGTGCCAGATGCCGCAGGTAGCACCCTCTAGAGTTCACAATAAAATTAATAGCAGATTCTTACCCAAGGAAATAAACTTTTTAATAAGGAGCGCTCGATCCCATTTAAGCCTATGTTCACTAAATTCTGTGACGTAATCATTTTCCGTAATTCTTTGTTTACAATCGTACTGGAAGCTTTTTTCGCGGTTTTGGTGTTATTTTTGCTTTTTGGTCATTGGACTTTTATATATGTTTAGTTTTTACTGTTTATAGTTAAATTGAGTAGTTATTAGTACTGCAGTTACAGAGAATTTTGAAACCTGTAAACATGGGTCTCTACCTTTGGATATTTAAAAAAATAGTTTTAAATCGTTATTAAGGGTAAGATACCATTTTTTAATTTTTTTAAGTGATTTTATTTTATTACAAATTATACAAATAATCTTTTAGCCTAGAGCTATTCCCTAACTTAAACTAGTATATTCAAAATTGAGCTATCTTATTAAACACTAGCCTACCCGTGCCTACTTCGTTGGGCGTTAGTTATCTTTTTCTCTAAACTTTTGTCCAATCATAATAAAAATATAGCCTAAAGCATTCCTGAATAATGTAGCTTTCTAAGTGTGAAGGACTTTTCATGATCGGTTCAGTATTTCCGAAGATTGGCCCCTACAAACAAAAAATCAAAGTTACAAACTTTACCCCTTTATTTATAATATTAGTATAAAGAAATATCCAAGAAAAAATCTACTAAAAATAAGTAAATTTGTTGCTTTATTCTTTCCTATTTTTATAAACTTGCTTCGAGTGAAAATCAAACCCGGGCCGCCACGCAGGCGAACATTCTACCACTACAAACTATATTTTTGCTGACTTGATATACATATGTAATTATTTTTCTCTGAAATTTTTGTTTAATCATTATAAAATATAGCCTATAGCACTTCTAAATAGTGTAGCTTTCTAATTGTGAAAAAGTTTTTATGATCAGTTTAGTATTTCCAAAGATTAGCCCTTATAAAGTTATAGTTTATCCAAGATAGCCGACCGTGCCTACTTTGTTGGGCGTTATTATTTAAACTTTTTTGTTAAATCATAATAAAATATAGCTCATAACACTCCTAAATAGCTTAGCTTTCTGATTGTGAAAGAATTTTTTTGATCGGTTCAGTATTTCCGAAGATTGGCGGCTACAAACAAACAAAGTTATAAACTTTAGTCTACGATTTAGCTAAGACAAAGCCACGCGGTCGTTAGTTCTGTCTCATTGTCAAATTACTCCCTTTTTTTGTTGTTGCACACTAATTAAACGACGCGATTAGAAAAGAAATAGTTGATTGGCGTCTTTACCTCTATAACGTCTCTGGTTTTTTCTTAGCAGAATTCTACTTTACCTCTTTATAATATTATTATAGTATAATAGTATAAATATACCAAGGCTCAATGTGTTTCTATTTTTTAGGATTCATCGGCTTCCTACTCTTAATCGTAGGATTAAGTAGTGTGTTAGCCCGTCTTCAAGAAGCCAGACGACCTGCAGCTTATTATTCCCCACCATCATATTACAACCATGTGCCTCATATTTTGGCCCGAAGTGACACTGAAGCTGAAAAAAGCACGGTAGCAGATAGTAGTGTACAATATTCGCCGAGTTACCAGTATTATACTAATACTAGGCCGTATTCTGGGTATAGTCAAGCCTATTATGGACAAAAACTAGCCTAAAATGTCTAGTTGCCAAGTTGTACTTAAACTTATTTAAGATATTTTACAAAAACTACCTCAACCTAGAAAATAGCACGTTAATAAAAAAACCTCGTAAAAAAGCATACACACGGTGAGGTATGCCAACTTGTCGACTAGCTTACCTAAAGGTAGAATCGAAGGCAAGTCTGCGAGTAAGAGTGGTAAAAGTGGTAAGAGTCAAGAATACACACGGTCGAACTTACTCGCGAAACAATATTATGTGTGGATATCCACAAGATTTTAATTTGTTTAATTTATTTTTTTAGAATACCTGAACACGAATTCAAAGTCAAAACTAGGGGTCAAAATTTGCTGCCAAGGGGCACTAGCAATTTTTTTTTTCAAATATATGTAGCATCTCGTTTTAAAGGCCTTCTGATTCTCTACTCAATGTGACTTTGTTATTAATAATTAATAGTTTAAAAAACTAAAAAATACGCTTTTATATGCAACCGAACTAAAAATTAGAAAATAATTTTTCATTAAAAAAATATTGTAACTTCATAGTAAAAAGCGTGGGTGCATTTTACTATTTTTTCATAACTTTTCCATCATAGATATTGGCAAATATAATAATTATAACATTTAATATATTAAGCACCCCACGCTTTTTACTATGAAGTTACAATATTTTTTTTAATGAAAAATTATTTTCTAATTTTTAGTTCGGTTGCATATAAAAGCGTGTTTTTTAGTTTTTTAAACTATTAATTATTTTTAATTTTTAGTTCGTTATATCAATTAATTTTTTAAAAATAAATGCTCCAGTTTATTCACTAAAAAATTTTTTCGCCATTTTGTCAAGAGTAGCAAAGTTTGGAATGTTGCCAACAGATGGCAACCCACTAAAAAAATTTTTTCGCCATTGAGTAGCAAAGTTTGGAATGTTGCCAACAGATGGCAACCCAGGTGTTGTTTTTATATGGAATTATTTTAATGGATTTTTTTTCCTGGCGATCCAAAACAGGATAACGGGATACTGTTTGCAGATTATTGCATTGTCATGGGTCCTTAATACGTGTGCAAAGTTTCAAAGAAATCGAATAGCTGGAAGTTGGTTAAAATTAGGCTCAAAGATTCCGTTACAAACATAGCCAGATGGATAGATAGATTGATAGATAGATAGTTACAACCCAAGTTAATAAAAGCGTGTTAAAAATCAGCCCAGCCGTTCAAGACTTGAAACCATTCAAAATTTGGCTTAAATAATGTACAAAGAGTGGGGTTTTACTGGTATTGGCTTGTATCTCTGGAGAGGCTGAGCCCATTGTCAACAACACTGAAGCGTTGATTGAAGTATCAAAGCTCTTTTAAAACGAGGTGCTCATGATTCTTTTTCTATTTGAAAAAAGCTAATGCCCTCTTGGCACCAGCAATTCGGTTTTTTGCAATTTTACCCGTAATTTTGACTTCAGATTCGTGTTTAGCGGCAAAAATACTTAAGGAACCACATATTATTCTTTTGCGCACCTGTATAATCAACATATTTTTTTGTTCGGGTGTTTTTCTAAATTCTTCTCTTCTTTTTCTGAAATTTTTGAAATAAAGATTTAATTTTTGGTTTGCGATTTGTGACACTATACCCTACTAAACTGAAGCTGAAAAAAGCACGGTAGCAGATAGTAGTGAACAATATTCGCCGAGTTACGAGTATTACACTAATACTAGGCCGTATTCTGGGTATAGTCAAGTCTAATATGGACAAAAACTAGCCTAAAATGTCTAGTTGCCAAGTTGTACTTAAACTTATATGAGATATTTTACAAAAAGTACCTCAACCTAGAAAATAGCACGTTAATAAAAAAACTCGTAAAATATCTTAAGCATACACACGGTGAGGTATGCCGACTTGCCGACTAGCTTACCTAAAGGTAGAATCGAAGGCAAGTCTGCGAGTAAGAGTGGTAAGAGTCAAGAATACACACGGTCGAACTTACTCGCGACCTCCCTTTCAGTTTACGTAGGCTCGACTGTCCATGTGTATGCCCATTAAGAATTCACACTCAAAACCAGATAAAAACAATATTCTGTGTGGATATCCCCATTATTTATTTTTTTAGAATACCTGAACACGAATTCAAAGTCAAAACTAGGGGTCAAAATTTGCTGGTGCCAAGGGGCACTAGCAATTTTTTTCAAATAAATAAAGCATCTCGTTTTAAAGGCCTTCTGATTCTCTACTCAATATGACTTTGTTATTGAAAATCAGCCCAGCCGTTCAAGACTTGAAACCATTCAAAATTTGGCTTAAATAATGTACAAAGAGTGGGTTTTACTGGTATTGGCTTGTATGTCTGGAAAGGCTGAGCCCATTGTCAACAACACTAAAGCGTTGATTGGAGTATTAAAGATCCTTTAAAACGAGGTGCTACATGATCCTTTTTTCTATTTTGAAAAAAGCTATTGCCCTCTTGGCACCAGCAATTCGGTTTTTTGCAGTTTGACCCCTAATTTTGAATTCAGATTCGTGTTTAGCGGCAAAAAATACTTGAGGAACCACATATTATTATTTTGCGCACTTGTATAATTAACATATTTTTTTGTTCGGGTGTTTTTCTAAATTCTTCTCTTCTTTTCTGAAATTTTTAAAATAAAGATTTAATTTTTGGTTTGAGATTTGTGACACTATACCCCTGTGCCCATGATTTTGAAGTTTGTATTAACTATATTTAGAATATAAAAAGTAAATTTTAAAAGAATCAATTTACTAACTGTTTAATTTATTTTATTTATTTAAGGTTAAGAAAAAGTGATATACAGGGTGTAACTAAATAAGTGTAAAACATTTAAGGAGGTGATTCCTCATTGAAAAATATGAAAAAAGTTCCTATAAACATGGGTCCGAAAATGCATAGTTTCTAAGATACAGGGTGTCCAACATTTAGGTTCAACATTCACCTTCTTTAATCTTCAGTTGACCTTCACTTTTTAATGTCATTAGATAGTCCTTAAAAAGTTAAGATAGGAAAGTAAAATTAATTTTGCTCTATCTTTAACTGTTTTTGCTCAGTAAATCGTCAAAATTCAAAAATTCCGTCCCAAGAAACATGCAATAAAGTGGTTTTTATTTTTTTCTCGAAAACGAAGCAAGATACAAAAAAATTTCAAGAGATAAAAAAGTTGTATTTTCAGTTGCTTATTCTAAAAAAATAAAAAAGTTACAAAAAGTCAGTGGCGTACATTTTTTTACAATTATTTTCGATAAGATGTCCCGTGAGACGCCACTGGACTTAATAATTTTAATTTAATTATGCCTAACTTTGGCCCTTATTACTAGAAATAACACTGAAAAATTTCAAGAAAATCGGTTACAGGGTATTCAAGATAATTACAAAAACCTATTTTATTTAAAAAGTTTAACACCCTGTATCTTGGAAAGTATGCATTTTCGGACCCATGTTTATAGGAACTTTTTTCATATTTTTCAATGAGGAATCACCTCCTTAAATGTTTTACACTTATTTAGTTACACCCTGCATATATAAAACAAAAAAATAAAAAATCAAACGATAAAAAAATGTATTTATTTTTTCATGACTTTTGTTACTACATTATTAAATTAGTAATTTACAATTTGTACATTAATATTTACAAGGTATAAAAAATAAATAATAAGAACTAGAATAAGAACCTTCTAAAAAGTGCAATATTATTTTAGATTTTTACTTATAATTATGATATTATTGAGCAGGACATAACCGACGTTGGACGTAGGGCCAGATTAGCTATGTCGGAGCCCCTAGGCAATGCAATTGTCAGGTCCCCTTTAATAAGAAAAAGATTTAAAAAAAGCTCTTTACGTGTTTACTATTTTAATTAACTATAAAAATATTTTTATTTAATTTGGTCTTCACGAAACAATTTTTTTTCTGGTTGCGCGGGGCCCCCTTTCATTGCGCAGGGCCCCTATGCAGGCCCCTAGGCAGTTGCCTACTTTGCCTTATGAATATTCCGGCCCTGATTGGACATACAATAGTATTATGAAAAGTAAAAATAGGTACCTATTTACCAGCTCTTACTGCCAGTGGGTAAATATTATTATAATTGGCATTCATATTGCACGATAATGAGGTTCCAGAATATATCACAAAAATGTCGTTAATTCTATCCAGTAGGCAAAAAAAAAAGATTAAATAAAAACGTTAATAAATAAATAATATTTGTACACTTTATTTTGCATGTCACCTTATTTTAAAAACCCCTTGACAAACTGAGAATTTGTTTTGCATCAGCAATAAAAGTTATGAATTTTCAAAAAATGTATTGTGTCAGTAATATTTAGTTGCATGAAATATAACACCCTATATTTTTAATGGTGCCCTACGTGCACATTGTGACTATAAAACTGTCCCTGTTGATCTAGATACATATTTCTTATAAGATTTACTGTCCAGAAAATAATGGCCATTTTTCCCAAAAATATGCTTTTCATGAGCATAACTTTGATTCCAAGTAACACCATGGGTAGGAAGGTGGTAGAAATTATAAAAGGTGTTGCCAACAACGGAAGGAATTTCATTAACAATGCCTGCTTGCTATCTGTCGATGGTTTTTTGCGTGATTCTAAAAAAATAAAATAATTAAATTAATAAATAAATCAGTATACTTTCAGACTGTAAAAATGTCTATAAATATGACAATTAAATTATCGTTATTTTTACAAACTGTCGTATAAGGCCACGGCTACGATACTAAACGTCAGCGGCCAGTGAAAACCGGCGGAGAGTGTGAGAGCGCTGCCTTTGATCTTTATGGTAGCATAAAAGAATTTGTATTTTTAATCAGGCGGTTACAATATACGTGAGCAAAAAGCCCTGCCGCTACCACTCGAAAAGAACAAATATTATCAGCGGAGCGTTTCTAATATATATAAATTGGTTTTAAAACGCTGTTTACCACAAAAAATTGTAGAAAATCCCAGCTACCAGTAAAGAAATTTGATACTTTCCGCTCGAAGCTTTCTGCTTGTTATCGTAGCCGAGGCCTTAATAC
Organism: Listronotus bonariensis; assembly: GCA_014170235.1. NCBI lineage: Eukaryota > Metazoa > Arthropoda > Insecta > Coleoptera > Curculionidae > Listronotus > Listronotus bonariensis. The sequence goes on along the minus strand of JACEGR010003220.1, from coordinate 35,969 downwards.
ATGGGCCAGCAATGAAAGGAACTTCATGATAATAACCCTTCCAAAACCTATAAAGGGGTGATTCTTTTGATTAGTCTAGAGTCTACTATGAATATTCATACCGCCATACAGTGTGTCCCAGGATAGATATAGATATAGGTGTTACAAGAAAATAAATAGACCACAAATTTTGGAATTTTTTGACGTTCTTTTGGGAAAACTGGTTACATAGTCCAAAGCTATTAATACAAAATTTTACTTCGATTGGTAATATACGAAGCCAGTTTTAACTAAAAATATAAAAAATAACCAAGAGTAAAGTACCTTTATTTCTAAAAATATGACAAAAGTGTATAAGCAAATGCTGTAAAGAATTAAATTTTATGCCAAAATTTAAAGTTAAATAATTAAATTTAAAAAATTTTGTCAATTTTTACATTAAGCATTAACACTTTTAAAAATATTTGGCTTAAGGCAGCAAAATTTAATAAAATATTTAAAATGATTTTTTTTTAATTTTTCTTCTTTCTGTTCATTATTTAATGTAATAAATTGAATATAGCATTTTTTTACTTTCATGTCCTAACTTTATATTTTAACATAAAATTCAATTCTCTACAACATTTACTTGTACAATTTTGTTTTATTTTTAAAAATAAAAGTTGTTAGGGTCCGCCCGTTTGGTAAAGAAGCCACCGACGTCATCATTATCTGCATAAAATCTCCTGTTACTCCCTTAATCTGTATTTAAAATGTTATTTATGTTTTAAAATTAAAGCTTTAAATTGTCTTCTTCCATGGTAACGATACGAAGCCCTCGAAGCGCGATTGAAAGAGAGGTTCAGGGGATTTCGCGCAGATAATGATGACGTCAGTGGCTTCTTTACTAAACGGGAGGCCCCTAACTACTGGTCATTTTTCATATTTTTAGTTATAACTTGCCCTGTATAATACCAATCTCAGTAAAATTTTGTAATTCTTAGTTTTGGACCATACGAACAGTTTTCCCAAAATTTTGTTTTTAATGTTTGTCCCCCTGTTGGTTTCGTGGCTGTAACCCTTAAGGGGGCGTCCAAAAATTACGTGAAGCATTTAGAGGGGCGAGGGGGTCGAGTTGAATCTCACCTAATCTCACCGTGAAGGAAGGGGGGACCTGTACAAAAATCACGTTATTTTCCCCCGGGAAAAATGTCTCCTGTGATGCAGTATTACTTTTTGGGTCGAGGGCCTTTTTTGATCTTTAAAATTATTTCCACGACAAAATCAATTTTGGTTTGAGAAATGGTTTTACATTCTCATTTATTTCGGGGGTATTGTTTGCAATGCAACACTTATTATCTGTTAAAAATCTCACGTGATATTGGTGGCTGGACAGGGGAGGGTTGTAGCAAATCTCACAAAATCTCAGCAGGGAGAGGGGTCCAAAATTAAAAAAAAAAACGCCTTATGTAAGTATGAACGCCTTCCTTAATTTGTGGCGCAATATTTAAAAATTGTATGTATACTATTTGGTAAACTTGTCCGACAAAAAAGTGACGCGTTCGCCCAATCGGACACCCGAAATATTTTAAAAGTTACAGGCTAGGTTAAACCGCCTCTTCCACTAAAAGGCGGTATGAATATTCGTGGTATATTCGTTAAAAGGAACCCACCTAAATGGGTTTTAAAAGGATTATATTCATGTAGTCTATTTTTTTGCTGGCCCAGGCAGGGTCTGATTTTTGAAAAATGACTGACCTTTGAGAACACCTGCCATATTTCTAAAATTAAAATATTATGGATTTGCAAAGGGACAAACCAATCAAAAGTATAAAAATGGCGGAAAAATAAGGTTTGTATTTGTTTTTAATTGTAAGTCGTAATAAAAGTTTCTGTTTATTAAGAATATACTCAAGATTTTAACTTATAAAAATTTAAAAATTTTCAAATAGTAAAAACAAAATGTATAATTAGTGCAAAATTAGTATAATATTTTAAAAACACAACGTCACAAAAAAATTGGGATTGTATTTTTTTTTTGAAAAAAAGGCAAATTTCAAAGAACAAGAAAAACAGATGATTGTCTTTGTGGGCGCTGCACTGTATGTTTTGATTTTTTATGAAAAATATGGTAATAAAATAAAATTATATACACTAATATCTTAATAAATTATTTGTTTACTTACCCAACGTATCTTCTTTCTTGAATTCACCTACAGAACTAGCACTTATTGCATTGGTAGTCTCATCTTCAAACATCGTTTCTTCATTTTTAATTATATTACAATGCACTATAATAAAACACATAAGAAAAACATATGTACTAATTATACCGTGCCAAGAAGCAACCATTATATCATAAGAAAAGAACCATTTATCTGGTTATTATGTCTTCAACTGTGCAATTTCAAGTTCAATCACAATCATGTTATTCTTCATTCCTTTACTTCTTCCTTGATTCGTATATTAAACTGAAGAAAGCAGATCAGCACCTTCCAAGCTTGCACGGATTTAATTTAAATTCAAGAGATTATACAGGGGGTTCAGCTTTTGCTAGATGACCTAGTATTTTAGAGTAGGTACTTTTACTATTATGCAGCTATGCGAGCAAAAAGAAATTTGAATAATCATAAGTAGCAACTGAGGTTTTAATGATCAGCCACACAAAAAACAAGTTTAGGTGTGTAAACTTGATTAATACAGGTTGGGCCTTAACTGTATAAGCAGTTTCAATATACAATAAAACAAACATTACAACTTACACATTTTATTAATATTATTATTTTAAACTACAAAAAATGAAAATTTTTATGACTTAAAAATGATCTTGTCCAAGTGACGTCCGCGACAAGTTGCTCGCGGAATGGCGTTTATTTCCCGAACAATGCTTTGATTCAGCTGGTTTAATGTGGTTGGATTGTGGTTGGTTATCTTCATACACCCTTAATTTTAGGTAACCCCACACTGCGTGACAATGCGACAGTATCCATACATTGAAGGATATGTTTCCTGGAAAACTCAACTCACGAAGGGGTGATATTCAGTGGCCCCCATAAGCCCGGATCTTACTCAAAATAATTATTTTCTGTGTGGTTACCAAAAATTAAGGGTCTATGAAGAGGATCCAATCACATTAGACCTGCTTAAACAAAACATTGTGCGGGAAATAAACGTCATTCCGCAAGCAACTTGTCGCCAAGTTTTGGAAAATATGCAACTCCGGATTCAAGAATGTGAGCAACGTGAGGAACGTCACTTAAACAACATAATTTTTAAGTCATAAATTTTTTTATTATTTCTAGTATGAACTTTAAAATAATATCAATAAAATCAGTGTAAGCTTTGTAATATTTGCTTTATGGTATATTAAAATTGCTTATTCAAAAATGTCAGCAAAGTGAGGACGTCCCTTGGACAGCATAATTTTTATATTATAAAAATTTTAATTATTTGTGTATGATATAATAACTAAATATTTTTAAATGTCCATATTAAACAGAAACTTGTTTTTGTCGAAACTGCTTTTGATTTATCGATATCATAGGATTTAAGCTATTAAAAATATTATTTTCATTTCTTTATCATACAGGGTGTATAAATATACAAACTATTACGTGTAGCGCCAAACTGGGAAATCTGACAGCAATGCTGATATTAGCCCTCTTCGTAGGGAAATCACAAACTAGTCAGCGCCAATCGGGTATTATTATTTAGTCAGGTGACCGGTTGCCAGCTGGTCACCTGACTAATTTCTCTACGAACAGACCTAGTAACAACTAGTTAAGACGGAATTTAAAAAATATATTTATTTAGAAAGAAGTTTTAAAACTGCATAACCATTTTTTCGTATTATGCCAACTATTTTTTCAAAATTTTACACCACGGATTAAATTTACGAGAGGACAAATGGAAAAAAGAAATTCGACAAAAAGTTATCCGTGATAAAAATTTTTGCTTGCAAAAAAAAATAATTTACGAAGAGACAATGTTGATTTTGTATACAGGAACGCAAAAACTTGAAAAACAGTATTTTTCTCCAAGAGTAAACTTCCTTAATTTTTTATTTTTAAGCAAAATATCATTTAGAAAATTTATTTATAATAGCATTTTTAATGACTTTATAATTGTTACAGGGGTATTAAAAAGTTTTATAAAACTGATTTTAAAATTATCAAAAAATAATTATAATATTTATAATAAAATTACCAAAAATTTTTTATAATTTGCTTTTCAAACAGCTGCTTCCTCCAAATTCCTACACAACACAACTTTTTAGCTGTAAACTAATATGATAAACCAATGATCCGCCTTAACTCTAAAATATGGAGGTAAATATCATTTCGTATTATTGTTTTTATAAATTACACACTTAATTCTAAATAAATGTTCCTTATGACAATTTGCTTAAAAATGGAAAATAAAAATAATTTACTCTTGAAGAAAAATAATGTTAATGTTAAGTTTTTGCGAACCCTGCATACAAAATCAACATTTTCTATTTATGAATCATATTTTTACAAGCAAAGTTTTTATAAGATTATAGACTTTTGTCCTCATGTAAACCCTATCCGTGGACAGTCTGTATACACACCATACAGAAATATTAATTTATTAATTTTTAATTAAAAATATAAAAATGCATGCTACAAGAATGATTTCATGACTAATTAATAAAGAAACTACAAGTTTTACTTTATAATTACTTTATTATTATTATTATTATTAAATAAATAAATTATCTTTAATTATATACAAAGAAATTGTTTGTCTAAAATTTAAACTGTAAAAGCCTATTTACATTGCAACAGTTTTTTTGATATAATAATATACAAAAGTAGGTTTGTAAAAGTTATCTTTTATAAACCATAATATACTTCTAATAAGTATTCTTGTAAAAATTTCACAGAAGCTCTCTATATGGGCGTAGGCAGGTGGGAGCAGGGGGCAGTCACCCTAGCTGTGACGGAGCAATATTAATTTTTTCAATATGAACAAAATCCTGACTATGCCCTTAGCTTTATGAGCTTGCATTATCGAAAAGTTAAAGTATAACAGATATACAAGGTGTATTTAATTGATGGCTTAAAATACAGTATTTGATTCCTTAGCCCATTTTAGAAAGAAAAGTTCATAATTACAAATGTCCTAAACCTCTTAACCATTAAGCTACAGGATGTCAGAGTTTTAAGAAATAAAATCGTATTATTATAAAAGATTTTTAAATATTTCTACCAGTGGTGTCCATATGGGATAAATACAGAAGATTTTTCAAAAATAAAAATTATTTTTTAATACCCATTTATTTTTGCAACATATTTAATTCCTTGACTGCTTTCTTCCGTTGCACCGTTTTTGCATAAAAAACATAAATAGGGCACTAACCTACTAGTTTAAAATAATTTCGCTATACCAAACATGCATTGAAAAAGGTTTTTATTTTTTTACGCGAAAAAGAAGCATCAATCATTAAGAGGTCAAGTTTGTTGCAAAATAAACAGAAATTTTTAAAATAATTTTTATTTTTGGAAAAAGCAAAAGCGTACCATATTTTTATTTTTTTTTAAATCTTTAGTGTACATCCCGTATGGATGCCATTGGTAGAACTAATTAAAATATTTTCACATTAAAAAATGCCTATTGTAGTAGGCAACTGTTTTAAAGTTAGGATAAGAATACGATTTTTTTCTTAAAACTTTACCACTCTGTCGCTCAAAAGTTAAGAGGTTGAGGACACATATTAATATAAACTTTTCTTTCTAAAATAGGCTAGGAAATCATATCCTGTATTTTTCGCCATCAATTAAATTACACCTTGCATTTAAAAAAAATACGAACGAAAATGCATATTGTTGTTAATAAACATATTCTTATGTCTTTACTTTCACTACGAATTACTCATATTTTAGTCCATAAGCACTAGGATCACATCTTTTACATTTATTCCTTCTGGAGTCACCTAGATCTTTAATCACAGGTAGCCCCTGGTATATCAGATTGAGCAAAATCTTCTAGGCATACATCACCTTCCATGTCCCTGGCCATGCCCATGATGAGGATACCCATGATTTACATAGACAACATGCTCGTCAGGTCTATGATCAAAAACATAACTTCTTATCAAAGCGAATAACCCTGCGGTAAATGCCATTTGATTGATCATCTGGACAAAGCCAGCAGCCATCCTAATTCCAGGTAGAACCCATGGAACTAGTCCAGCCATAGTCAAAGCTGGAGCTAGAACGTATGGAAGATAAGGAGCAAGAGCTTTTGGAGGAGACATCGCATTTTTCATGGAACTCATGGTATGAGAAAACCCTCTGGATAGCTCTGTTTTATTCTTGAACTCGATGGATAGTTGCATGATGTCAAAGATTATCTTAAATTTTAGAGCTATGTAATCATTTATAGGAAAATACAGCTGGTTGGATTCAGATGACTGAGAATTCGGATCATTATTTATAAAATCATGAACATTTGAGGACAAATTTGAATGTTTATTTTTGGAAACAAAATTATTATGGAAGTTTGCACTCCATGAAACTTTTTCTGTTTAGTTTTATGCAATCTGCTATTTTGTTCTTGTAAATTAACAATTGTTTGGGTTTTTGTCATATTATTTGTGCCTGTATAATTTTTGGAATTCGTATTTTTTCCATTATTTTGGTCGATACTTAGATTACTTACTAGATCGGCGTTTTCAGCATTTTGTGCTTGTAGTGTATTTAAGGATACCGTTGGTCTTAACTTTGTAATATCAGAAGGAGCGGAATTTTTAAAATAAGGTGTATTGGAAGTTGCGTCATTTGCCAAAAGTTTCTTCACCAGATAGTTTGTTCTTTTATCACTATTTCGCAAATGTTGCTTCACACTTAAAACACTAAATTTCTCCACCAGGTTGTCCTCTTTTATTCTTCTAAATGTGTCATGGCGATGATCACCAAAACACTGCACAAACAAAACACACGTGGTTGAGAACACGTAAAACGATAGTTCCGGCATTTTATCTGTTTCACAGTCTTTACACAAATGTTCGAAAGAGTGCTAAAGATTGGTAACCTAGTTCCTATGTCTTGGTTTACTCTGTTCAACCTGAACTTAATATAAATATAATTAATTAAAGCGTTTGTGCATCAATAATACTTTTTCTTTATGAAGTGTGATTAGATTGTTTTTTAAATGTTTTCGTCAAAGATAATGTGTAAATAGTGTAAGAAAAGTTCATATAAACATGGATACGGAAATGCATTGTTTCTCAGATACAGGATGTTAAACTTTCCTTAAAAAATCGGATTTTTGTTAATATTTTCAATATCTCTCGGCATTGTTATTATATAATAAAAGCCGTTAAAATCAACTTTGATTGAATTTACTTAATACAGTTGCGTACATATATGTCATTTGTTTAACTATTAATTGAAAATCGTTTTTTTTAAATAAAGTTTAACGCCCTGTATCTGGAAAGCAATGCATTTCCGAACCCATTTTTATTAGAGTAATTAAAAAAATTTACCATTTTACTAATTATATAGAATATTGTTGGAAATTTCCCATAGTATAATAATTAACATGGTAAAGCTTGTGTTTTTAAGTTTAGAGTTTAAATCTTTCCCTTGCATAGGTATTTCCCTTGTATAAAATTGAACGCTCTCCAAAAACTCTCATAATTTTTCGATAAATCGGCGCGTTTCGCAGTTATTTAAATTTAAAATATATTTTTTGTTCTCATTTTTTGCCAATGTTTTGACGAAACTAAGTTTATTAAAACATTTTGTCAAATTTTTGGTATCCTATTTTTTTTATTATTTTACAGTATTTAATTTAACTTATGATTTTATGGAAAAAGATTTGAACTTTTGGTTTCTTGATGAAAGTTAAAATAAATGTGTGTAAAGTTTTTAATAAATTGACTGTAGTTAATGATATTACGGAACGTGGGGTAGCGTTAATCAGACATTAAAATAAGTGTTTTATAAAAAATGAAGAACCTTTTTTAATACTTATTACTTGTTATTAGCTTGTAATAAAACTACTCTAATGTCACAAAGTTAAGAAAAAAATACATAAAAATAATTTTTAGTTGAAAAGTAAAATAGGTATTAGAAACAGTTAAATAAAAGAATTTGTAAAACCAAAAAAAAACTATTTGTAACCTAAGGATGTTGACGTTTGTAGATGTAGGGGAAGAAATAATCCTTAACAAGTTTTTTAGTGTTTAAATAACAGATTTATACGGGGTTGTTGGTTTTAATTGTAATGCAGTTTATACAGTGCAGTTTTTAAATGTACCCCCTTTCTATTTTTTGAACGGATCAATTTACAAATGGAAAACTTTGGGATATGCATAAATACTATATTTTAGAGTAGAATTGACAGATTACAATTTCAATATGGCGGCTGGGCGCCATCTTGGAAAAAAAAGTTAAACAGAAAAGTGGGACTAGTGGCATATCATTTTAAAGCTCCTAATGAGTACTTTAATAACCCTATAGTCTTAGAGCTAGTGAACCCTTCGAGTAACATTGGGCCTGTAAGGCTAGAAATGTGTATAGTGATGAGTCATAGCATAACATCATCACCTGGCAAGCATCAGCCCTGTATATTTTTAAAGTTAAGAAAATAATAATAATAAAAAAACTTGGCGCTGTAAGCTTGATATTTTTCTAGGATTTAGTTCATTCATAGTAAGATTTGACAAAAAATTGACAGGCGTTTTCGATGAGCTCAAGTACCTGCCAGGCGAACCGAATGGTTTGGATGATTTGAATGGCCATATTTTTAAAACTAATAGATTAGGTGTACCTAATGTGGTGTTTTCTTAAAGCTTTCTTAAAGATCTTTTTAATCGTAATATCAAGTGGAAGATGATCATTAAAATAATATATTTTTTTACCCTGGTATTATCAACAATATCACCATTAATAAGTTATTTAAAATAGCTTCAGGAAAATACCATATTAGGTACCCCTAACTTTATTAGTCTCAAAAATATGACCATCCAAAACAGGTATTTAGGTAATTTCTAAAGTACGGCCATTTTAAATAAGGTAAAGATATTGACTTTATATTCTAGAATTATAAAGTACTCGTCAGAAGCTTTAAATTGATGTGCCACAAGACCCCTTTCCATATAATTTTTTTCCCAAGATGGCGCCCAGCCGCCATCTTGAAATTTTTATCTGTCAATTTTACTCTAAACTATAGTATTTATGCATCTATTTCATATACCAAAGTTTTATTTTTGTAAATTGATCCGTTCGAAAAATAAAGGGGTGGGGGAACAATAAAGAAATGCACTGTATAACTCTCCAACAGGCCGTTACACACCAAGCCAGTTTTGACGGACAGAGAGTTAAAAAATATTACGAAGCCTTTGAGTTTGCTGACTTTCCCCGTTCTCTGCGTATGAAAGGTTTCATTTGACTTCATACACTTCGATAGCGTTGGTCCGTCGCCCGTATTTCCGTCTTTCGCTAATATGAAAAGGCAGCAACAATTTAGGGGCTTTCAGAAAACTATATTTCTTATAATAATTAGCGATTCTATTCTCCAATCCCACCTTACAGTGTCGAATATGTTATCAACGACATGTCGCTTAATAATCCGGTTTGTTGTGCGAGATTCTATGGATCTTGAAGGCAAGATTTGAAATTCGAGATTAGAAAATGGCCGCACAGCGCCGCTTCGGCCAGAAAAATAAAATATTGTTTTAAGAAATGTATTCTTGACAGTATGGCGAGGAGATACAATATATTGAAACGTCCGATAACCCAAAAGCGCTTTTACATACAGCCGGTTTTGCCGGACAGAGTGATAAAAAATTATACGAAGCCTTTGAGTTTGCCGACTTTGCGCGTTCTCGGCGTATGAAAGGTTTCATTTGACTCCATACACTTCAATAGCGTTGGTCCGTCGCGTCGCCCGTATTTCCGTCTTTCGCTAATATGAAAAGGCAGTAATAATTTCACAATTGTATGATATACTGATCAAAAGAAGAAAGCAATAATAATTATACCAAAGTAAGGCCATAGATAAAAAAAAGTTTTCTTTAAGAAAAGTATCTATCTTTTCTAGTAGTTTTTTATGAGTTGCCTTTTTTTTCTTTTTAATTTAGTACAGTGTTGGCTTTATGGGATAATAATAGACAGCAAATTCAGAATAGATTTTTATAATTATTTATCCAACCAATATTCTAAATTGTAGCTAATATTAAAACCTACCGTAACATAATTTTAACGAAATATCGATGTAGTCCCTAAAATTCAATATCACAAACGTTAGTCTCCTTCGCCGCCCTCAAAAAGTCGTTATCGTCTTGCAGTATCTACTTGAACTGAACACGTAATTTCTCATTTTTCAGACATTTCCTTAAATCATGTCACAAAATCATGAATAAGAAGTTCAAAACACGCAACAAGAAGGTTTGCTGGACAACGAGTTACGATTTTAGGATAATTTTTGAGCCAAAGCCGTGTCAACGGCCTTGTATGATTTAGTTTTATTATATTTGTAATATCCCACGAATGCTCGTGCCTAAGTAGTAGAGTACCGTGAGTGTCGGGTTTTTGTATTTTTAACTTATCTTTTCCCTTGTTCCATCAACGTTGTCCACGCACTGAAACATGCAGTGTTTGTATTTTACAGCTCCTTTTAGACATCGCACTACGAACGTTATTTTTAAATATCTGCTTCCTAAAAATATTTTCCCGGCTAGCGATCGAACCCAGGCCTTCTAAGTTAGAGAGCAAAGACTCTGTTTACTGTGCTACCTGGAAGACAAACACGACCGAAATACGAAGCAACCTTTACTCCATCTGTTTACCAAACAAAAACTGTTTTATATTAAAAATAATATTTAAACAGACGTGGCGATGATGGCTAAAAAAATTATGGTGATTGAAGATATTCCTGCAAAACCTCTGTTTCTTCGAGTTCATTGGATATGATGAATCCTGCCTGATTAGATCAATACTAAGCCAACGAAGTTTCAGGAAATTAATTCTGCATGAAACCGTTCGGTGGCGTTAGTTTGTAAATTATGCTGAAAATTTATCAGCCATGTTGTCTTTTTGATAAAAAAATATTAGAATTCAGTTATATTTTATTTTTTTGCATTGGGCTATCATACTCATACTACATATATGTGTACTATGTGTGTTTCTGTTATGGAAAATTAGTAGTGTGTTCGGGCATAAAGCACAAATTTTTTTTTGTAATTATGTAGAATCAAAGGTGAAATATAAAATTGCTCAAAAAATTGTGTTGTATATTTAAAAATAAATGGACGTTATATCTGGTGTTGATATGTTACCCTACGTTTGTCACGTTTAATGGAAAATTGCAAAATAAAAAAGGTTATATTATAGTAAATAATTCTTTTAATTATAACTTTACGTACGTACACCCCAATCAGCACAGTACGTACAAAGTACGTACATTTTACATCGATTTCACGTCGTTACGTCCAGAGTTCTAAAATGTACGTCTTATGTATGTACTTTAAAGTACGTACATAAGACGTACATTTTAGAACCATTTTACGTCATTACGTCCAGGGATCTAAATTGAACAACTTATGTACGTATATCTAATACGTCTTATGTATGTACTTTAAGAAACCACCTATATACGTACATTTACATCTTATATATACAGTGTGTCTAGGTAATTAGGTTGGCGTCATATGGGAAAAATTTTTATTATTCATTTTACAAAAAAGTTATTCTTTATAAAAAGTTCTGGTTAGTCAGGTATCGAATTGTGTCGGTCATCTACGAGGTCTTGCCAAAAATGTAATTTTTGCTCAAGAGGGAAGTACCTGTGTTTTTCCTAATATCTTAAATTGTTACAAAAAAGATGTTTAGAATTATAAATTACTTCCAAATAAACAATTTTGTTCATTTCAAAAAAAATGTTTTTTTTCTGTGAAAATCGTGAAAATTTAAGTTTGTACATTAGTGGCATTGTACATTCTTTATGTTTTCGTAACAATAAATTAAAAATATATATATATATATATATATATATATATATATATATATATATATATATATGATGGAAAGTAGTGCACTAATGTACTAACCTAAATTTTCACCATTATCGCAGAAAAAAATTGAAAATATTTTTTTATATATAAATAAACAAAATTGCATATTTAGGGGTAATTTTAAATTATAAATATCTTTTTATATAACAATTTTTAATTTTAGCAAAAATACAGGTACTTTTAGGCAAAAATTACGTTTTTGGTCAGTCCTCGTAGATGACTGATACAATTTTATATTTGATGGTTGCTTTTTAGGTTTTAGACCATGCAGAATTTTTATAAAGAGTAACTTTTTTCGTAAAATCAATAATAAAAAGTTTCCTATATGACGCCAAACGTAGACACACTGTATAGAGCCTATACAGGAAAACCTTTTATACAGGATGTTTTTTTCTATCCTTCTTGGTTATAGTTAGAGGTAGGTGGTAAAATAAAAATGAAAACGATTTCGATTTTCAAATTTTCAAAAAATTCAATATTTATAAAGTCCAATTATTTCGCTCAATTTACGTCCAGCTTACTTCTATAATCAAAGAAAATGTACATACATATTACGTATATAGTAAAAAAATGTACGTACATAATACGTACAGTACGTACGTACATCAGACGTACAGTATGTACGTACAGTGAATGTACATTTTTGCGAAAAATGTACATACATAAGACGTTTTAAGGATGTACTACGTACTTTTGTGTACGTACATAAGATGTACGTTACATAAGACGTACATAAAACGTACATTGGCTGATTGGGACTACGTATATTGGTCGATGTAAAAACAAAAGGATTATTTTCTTGAAAAACCAAATTTGTGGGTATTGTTAAAATAGCGTAAATTAAAAAGTACATATATTGTACAGGGTGTCCCGATTTCGTTGCAGGGTATCGTGGTTATTATTAGAGATAAAGACTGGCGGATTTCGCGAACTGTTGCTACATTTTAATGAAACAAAAGGTGACGCTAAAATATTTCTCATTGCAATCTTCATTTCGGACATACAGAGCAAATTCATTTTTTTCCATTTTCGGACCCAATTGTCTTGTAACTTACAACAAAATTAGAAACTGATGTTGGTCGATATTTTTACGGAGAATCCACTGGTTTAGTTGGATTTTTTCAAAATTTTATATTTTTCGAGATATAAGTAAACCAAACATATGATTTTTTAATGGAACACCCTGTATATTTTTTATTCAGTAAATTACACTCAATCAGTCAATGTACATTTTATGTACGTCTTATGTACGTAATTTTAGAATGTAACATACATCTTATGTACGTACACAAAAGTATGTAGTACATCCATAAGACGTATTATGTACGTCCATTTTCCACAAAAATGTACATTCACTGTACGTACATATGGTACGTCTGATGTATATACGTACTGTACGTATTATGTAGGTACGTACGTACTGTACGTATTATGAACAATGTATGTACATTTTCTTTGATTATAAAAGTAAGCTGGACGTAAATTGAGCAAAACAATTGGCCTTCTAAAATTTGAAAATCGAAAACTTTCCGTGTTTTCATTTATATTTTACCACCTACTTTTAACTATAAGCAATATAAGCGGATTTTAAAAATGTTTAATACTCGATAGTTATTTTATATTTATAGACCCTAAATTGATGTTTTTAATTTTAAAATTGAATTTTGCATAGTGGGCCATGATATAGACTTCTTAACAAAAAATAAAATAAGCCCTCAATTCACAATTCGCTTAAATTTTACAGCAATACAAAGTTTTAACTACTTTACCCCACCCAGTATTCCTATTCACCCCTCAGTTCCTTAAGTTTGTTCAGTTTTTAACTAATTAAAAACTGAACATTTTGGATCAGTACCAATGTGTTTATACTAAAAAACAGCGTCCAAAATCAGTATGTATCCAGGAGATTTAGAAAAACATTTGATTTAAAACAAAACAACAGGAAACCATGTAGGAAACTAAAATTTTTAAATTCAAAATTTAAACTTTAGTAATAATTTTGGTTACAGAAACTACAATTTTTACAGTAATATACACGTTTTCTACTATTTTGTTTTAAATCAAATATTTTTCTAAAAATTCTGGATACATACCGATTTTGGACACTGTTTTGAGTATAAACAAATTGTCACTCATGATCCAAAATGTTCGGTTTTTAATTAATTAATAAGTGAACAAACTTAAGGATCTGAGGGGTGAATAAGGGTGCTGGGCGGGGTAAAGTAGTTAAAACTTTTAAACTGCTATAAAATTTAATCAGATTTTGAACTTTATTTTTTGTTATAAAGACTATATCATGGCCCATTATGCAAAATTCAATTTTAAAGTTTAAAAAACAATTTAGGGTAATATTTAAATAAATCCAATACATAAGTTTAAATAAAATTTGATGCGCTACAAAATAGATTTCTTAACATTTTTCAATAAATTTAGTACTTCAAAAGTTATTCAACGTTGAAGTTGAATCCAAAAGTAAATTTAACGTCGAATAACTTTTTAACGCTCTAAATTTTAGTGTAATTAAAACTTGTAAATAAAAATTTGTAAATTTCTCATAAAAATGTAAGTAATTTCTTAATCATAGAAAATAATGAGCCAGGTAATGTTTCAGGTAAAAAGAGAAATCTCAATAAATCCTACTAGGTTATATTTTGTCCTAAACACAGCGATATTAAATTTAAGACAGAAAATGTCCAAACCGTTACTTTATTAAAAGGTGTGAAAGAACCTATAAAATTCTGTACGAAAATAAAAAAATGTTTCAAAAATTAAACATTTTAAATATTTGTTTTTATTAGATACGTAATTTTTCCATGCGAATGCCTACTTTCTAAGTAAATATTACCTTTAATATTTGCTTCATAGTTAGCCATTATTAAAACACTAAACTCATTAGTGGCCTTTACACTCGCATAACTGCAGGTAAATTGCCCCTCAGTTTCCTGCTAATTATAGGCATCTTACAGAAACCTTGAAATCCAGTGCATTTCCTTATTTCCACCCCTGCACACGGGGTAACTAAATCTGGCAACACCGCATCAACCCGCATGTCTACAAAATATGGAGCCTACCGCCCTTTAAATATGTCGGAAAGATGTAAAAATTAATTTTTAACATCCCTAAACATTTTAAAGTGTTCGTGCTCATTTGAAATACGGTAAATATTTGATAGTGTTACGGGATAGTGTTGGATTTTTGTTGTTTTTTACATGTCGTGTTTAAGTGTTTTGTGGGTATTGATTAATGTAAATTGAGGGTAAGTTGAACCATTTGGACTTTATACTAAATACAGAAAGATACAAATCATTTTTTATTACTTTATAAGTGAAAATATACATATTAACGACAAATTAATAATATTGTAGGTTTTTATACACCCAGTAATGGAGATTTTTTAAAAGATGTAATCAACTTCTTTATAATAGTGGGTAAAATAGTGGAAAAAGGTAAACAATTTTTATTTTTGACCCATTCATAATACAAGTAGAATTTTTAATTATTAAAACTACCCTTGATTTTAAGTGTGGGTACCAATAAACTTCATTTTTTAAATTTAAATTAGATTTGTATTATTAGCGACACCCGCCTAAAAATAACAAAAATACTAAGATCGAAAGTACATTTATTTGCGTTATGTAGCTGTCTGCTGTCTCCACTAAATCCACTAAAGAACAAAGAAAGTGGAAAGTTCCGGACCTCTCCAGATAAACTGTAAAGAGTCGCATAAGAGTGGCAGTACTATAGGGACTATAAACACGGAAGTAAACAGTTACGTTGTTAAAAATGCCCATGAAAGTATTAAACAAAAGTTTTTGTACCAAACCCTAATTAAAAAAAAAACAAATAACTACCATAAATAGTTACTAAAAATATCCAAATTGTTTTGTTTTCACTACCGATAAAAAAAATCGAAAGGGTAGTTAAATTATGGACAGAAGCTGATCGGCAAATAAATGTTAAGAGTCCCAAACCAAGTCGCCGCTTCGTTATATTATCGTGGTAACCAAGGGTTTGTTGAATACTTAACATTTTTTATGGATTTACGTCCAAGGGAGGATTTTCAAGAGTCTAGCCGCCAAGGAAAGGAAAATAATTCAGTGGTATAGAACGAGGACTATGCCATAAGAATGCAAAGATTTCGTTTTGCCATGACTATTTGTTTTTAAATTTATACTTATATTTTTAAAATAAATATAAACATAAGTACCTAGTTATTAACAATAAATATAAGA
Source organism: Listronotus bonariensis (assembly GCA_014170235.1). NCBI lineage: Eukaryota > Metazoa > Arthropoda > Insecta > Coleoptera > Curculionidae > Listronotus > Listronotus bonariensis. The sequence goes on along the minus strand of JACEGR010003220.1, from coordinate 19,736 downwards.
ACTAGTTATAAATATAAGTACGGCCCAAAGCCCTCCCTTAAGAATTGTCAAATAGTTTTATTTAAGTTTTTCTGGACAGTTTTTAGCTAAACAAAATATACAGGGTATAACAGAATATTGTTACAAAAATTTAAGGGCAAATTCTACATTAGAAAATATACAGGAAAGTTAATAAAAACATGGGTCCCCAAATCTTTCGTACTCAAGATACAGGGTGTAAAACTTTTCAAAAAACTAAATATTTTCAAAAACATTTTAGTAAAAATTGGTAGACTGGATGCTTCATTTAAATACGTATTTATTGTTATAACATAATAGCTAATAAAAAATTATAAAACCTAGTTTTCAAGGGGTTATATCCGGTTGTAATTTGGAAAAAATTGATCTTTTGCTTTTTATATATTTTGAATTTATATATATTTAAGAATTTTGTTTGAAAATTTCACATTGATCCGGCACATAGTTTCGGAGATATATACGTCTTTGTGAAATTTTTTAACTCAGTTTAAATGGTACCCAAAATTTCAAACGCGTTTATCTGGAAAAGTTATTTTCGGTCGATGAGGAAAATTTCTCCGAAACGGCTAAACCGATGGGCTTAAAATTTTCACACGATCTTTTCAGATGCTTTTGTCAGATAATAATCGAAATAAGGTTTCTAATAAAAATTTAGATTTGTTTTTAACTACTTTATTTTTTTTGTAAAAAACGATTTTTTTAACAAGCCGCCATATTGTCTAAAATCAAAATTTTGACTAGTCCTACGATTAGTTCCTGTATTTACCTATCCACAAAATAACCCTTTTGGTTTTTTCCTTTCAAGTGATTTGGATCAGAGATATGTTCCTCACCGTCGGACACTTTTTTATGGAAGTCCTCTAGGAGATCTAGTACAGAAACAATGGACTTTAATATTTTTATAAATTTATTGCAGATTCCTAAAATACATTAAACTTGCTACATGTACATCAATTGCATATATATTTCTCATAATTTCTCCTTAAAAAAACCAAGTTAGGCAAGGCCAAGGTTAGTTTATATTTATACTAGGTTGCGACACATCCTTAACTTTTAGGCGGCTCGAGATCGGGGACGCAAGGAAGGGCACTTCACGGAGAAAAGTTGGCAAGACTGGGTAAAATCAAAGCTGATGATCAATCCAGAATTTGCGCATTTTATTGCAGTGTTTTGAAAGTGATATTTTGTTGAATGTACTTCCAAATGTTTTTTATTTAAAGTAAAAGAATTTACAACTTAACAGTAATAATTAAAAACTGTTGTGTAAACGGTTGTTCTACTAATAAAATAAACTGTATATCTCCGGCACTGAACAACATGGCCGAAAATGGGAGATGTGACGTCATAACACGTCAAACCAATATGGCCGAATGTCGCGACCCTATATAAACCGACTTTGGGCAAGGCTTCTTTATGGTCTAAAAATATGCAATTGTGTGGATTTTTTTGTTTCTTAAACTAAACAAGATACAAAAAAATTAGAAACATAAAAGCGGTATTTTTATTTGCTTAATCTAAAGAAAGCACAAAATTTAACACACAAATGCAGTCAGTGGCGTCGCGTTTTTTTTTTTTTTTGTTAGAATATTTCTTCTGTTGCCGCTCGAGACACCACTGGACTTATTAAATATAATAAAGTTGGTGATAAATCATCCTCTTAATGCCAAAAATAATGGTCAAATTAAAACAAAATGGGGTAAATGCTATTTAAGATATATTAAAAAAAACATTATTTTTAGAAGTTTTTCACCCTTTATCTTAAAAACGAGGAATTAACGACCCATGTTAATATAAACTTTTTTATTATATCAATAGTAGAATCTGACCTTAAAGTTTCTTAACATTCTGTAATACCAACACTTTGTATTTTAGATAAAAGCATATCTAAAAAAATATTTACTAGCAAATATACCCACTATCAAAATATTTTTTCCAAAGCCAAAAATTATTAAGAAATAAATTTTAAAAAACACTAATATAAATATTTAATTCCATCATAGTTTATTCGATATTTTCGTAATAATAAATAAGGGGCCTAGTTTTAAAGTGTACAATCTCCAAAATAAGATTTTCATGTTATATCTAATAAAAAATAATCAAAGAAACTATACATTAAATGTTGTTTATACTTTCTTAAGTTTAAACACTCTATAATGGATGTAGATATGGCTTAAAACGAAATTCAGTGCAAAAAAATACTAAGTCAACACAGTTCAGGGACCTGTTGGAATATACCTACAATCAATATTTTCATTATAGTTCCCGAGAGTGTAATTTTCAGAGGGTTGCATACTTTAAGGAATTAAGGCTATAATATTTTGTGAACAAAACTAATGGTTATGTTTAAAAGGTCATGGGCTAAAATAATGACGTGAATAATAGGGCTATAAAGATGTTGAGTTTACTTTAGGTTTTCTTTTGTTTCAGACGACCTCTATAACACAATTATGGTTTACCATAAAGATTGTGGATAACTTCAAGAAGGTACGTATTTTTTTATTTAAAAAATAATTTTAATGTTTTATATGTGAAAAATAATCGACAAGAGGTTCGTCTAAAAGTTCTCAGTCTAATAATCAAGAAACCAATTCACAATTTTTAAATTTATTTTATTTTTCTTCTTTAAATTAATGCACTGAAGGCAATAATGTTCCAAACCCATAATCTATCTTTTCAAGTCGCTAAAATATCCTTCTACAAGAAAAATTACATTTTCTTTAAAAGAAAAACACAGATCAACAGAGATGATTTTTAGTTTGTAGAGACGTTAAAGCTTCCCAAATAATTTTTGTGCAGAAAAATATATGAGATGGTAATTTCACTTTTTTAAAACATAAAAGTCACAAATATGGCACTGTTCTGTCCTTGTTGGATGATCCTGTGCAGGGCCGAACTAACTCTGTCTGGGCCCTTTAAAATAAAATTGAAGAAAAAATGCTTTTCCCTTTTATAAATAACAATCATGGAGGTAAAAAGTCTTAGACTAAGTTCCCATATACTTAAATACCCAAAAAAGGTTCTCCTCTTTTGCGTGAGGCCCCTAGGCAGTTGCCTACTCTGCCTAATGGATAATACACTGTGTGGCGCCTATTTATCAAACAGTGCTCTAGGTTTTAGTCTAGTCAGCCTAGTGGATAATACGGCACTAATCCTGTGTCATTTTTAACACAACTTTTCCAGGTTGGGTATGGGGATACTCTGTCTTCGTATGGAGTTTTTATTCATCATCATAGCTTTTCCAGTGCCTATAATAATACAGACAGGCAGCTTTTTCTAAGGGTATTATTCAAAATTCTTGATTGGGTGGCACCTTTTTCTACAAAGTTTTTGTAATAGATTTACGACTATTCTTACTAATTTTTAATTCTATTCTTGGGCTCTTTTCCGCGCAAGTTTAATTTCCAGACGAGACAGAATTAAACAGATGTTCTGACAACTCATACTCAAAATTCTTAAAAGTTGTTGTATTACTTTTATATACGCTTTACTGTCAAAATTTATTACTGTGTTTTTAATTACGTATTTTATTTTTTAAATATTGTGTATTCTTTGTTACCACTTTAAAAAAACTGATCGAAACTGATTAGTGCGATCACTTACACTAGTATTTTTTGCAGATTTAAATGACTGATAATTTTATATTCAACCAGGGACCTGTCATACTTTTAGGTAAGTCTCGTTTTGTGCCTAAAGCCGCTTACAGACGAATGTAATGCAACAAGATTCGCACGTTTCGACGGTTGCGCCTAATGCGCGCTACAACGTTCGTCGCAATCCATACAGATGTCGTTTTTTGCGCGAACTCAAAGGCGTCCTCATGAAACAATGGAAAACGAATTTGAAATGTGAAGACGAAAGAAAAAATACATTAATTAATAAATAATTGAATGTTATAAAGACAAATCAATTTTATAAAACCTTTTTTTATCAAATAGCTAAGTTTTCTACCAGCGAGGACATCTTTTGGTTTTCCGGTTTTTTCCACCAAGTAATATTTAAAATAAAAAAAAATATTGCACTACAACCTAGTTGGACTGCAAGTTCATTTCAAACGCGGATAAGCCTATTTACAAAGGAGGTTGCAACAACGACATTAAAACACTTTGTTGCATTGCATGTTGCGTTGCACATTGCATCACTTAGAAGTAGAAGTATATACTTTTTTAAATTTAGGTTTGATATTATTAGATTGGCCGAACTAAAAATGTAAACCAAAGTTATTTAGCTAAAAGTTGTGATCACCGTTTTTCGGACAGCAAGGGTAATTTCTTGATTGATTTTGAATGAAAATCGTATAACTATTATCTCTATTAGACGAACTGCCTGTGAAAAAACATAGTGAGAACAATGACCTTTTATCCTTTACTATACGTCAATGAGTTAGAAGATTATTTAAAACCACCGTATAATCCGAATTTATCATCATGTGATTTTTTGCACCGCTTAAAGAGACATGGCTCGAAATTTTAAAACTATGATTCAATAAAATTGGCAAATTCATGATGCCAGAACAGCGCCAACAATACACAGTCATAAAGAAAGTAAAGAAAGGGTGTAAATATGGTAACATGTACTTATCGCAGGTAAAAGAAAAAACTGCAATTTCATTCCGGTTGATGGTAAAAACCCTTCCTTACTTAATATATGTAACTTATTACCTTGGGAAAAATCACCAAGCTCCATGCTAAGCTTGCTAGTATACTATTTTTGTCTCTCCAAAACGGAGTAAAACGTAAGGACTTTAATTACATTATTATTTTTTCAATATCTACAAAATTGCAGAGGAAATGCTGATTACTAAACATCTTTAAAATCCATTAGGTAACCCAAAATTTGTTGAAATAAAATTATTTTCTAACATGCAGTCTAGCTTGAACGTCGCGTCGAGTCGAACCTTCCAAATGTTTAAGTTGCATTCGACGACCTATTTTATAAAAATAAAAATACACTTACAAACACATTTTACAACTTCTAGCTCACATCCGCATGTAACTTTGTAGTAAAATATTAATGTTATGTAGGTAGAATTTTCGGCTGGATGTATTTTTATGATTTGAACCTCAGATTATATATTAGAAAATATTAAATATTTTATTTAAATCACAATAATCACATCGTAAATAGTAATAAAACATTTTTAAAATATTGAGAATTTAAAGACATATAAATAACTTTTTTAACATAATTCCACCTTAAATAATTCTTAATTACTTTTAACCAGAGAAAACAAATATATATTTAACCTTTAAACCATACAAAGACTTTTTAAGAAACAAGGTTAGTTTATTTATAAGGTTGCGACATACCCTCAACTTTTAGGCGGTTCGAGGTCGGGGGCGCAAGGAAGGGCACTCCACGGAGAAAAGTTGGCAAGACTGGGTAAAATCAAAGCTGATGATCAATCCAGTGGCGTCTAGAATTTGCGCATGCATTGTTTTGGTAGTGATATTTATTGAAGGATGTAAAAACTTAATAATAATTACAAACTGTTGTATAAACGGTTGTTTTACTAATACAATAAACTTTATATCTCCGGCACTGAACAACATGGCCGAAAAATGGGAGATGTGACGTCATAACACGTCAAAGCAATATGGCCGAATGTCGTGACCTTATATAGACCGATTTTGTTTAAGAAACAATATTAACACAGAGACTCTCAGAGGTGCGCTTTTCATAAAATAATTACATTCTTTTACATAAGTATAAAAACAAGTCTAAAATTCATTTTTTAGTCCCAGGGCCAGTAATAAAATAGACTTCATAATAAGAACACTTTTAAACCCTTTTTAGGGGGTTCCTTTTAACGAGTCTACCACGAATATTCATACCGCCATATATGAAAGCATCACTTTAACTCAGTCTGTCAATGTCTAATGTTGTGCCTGTCGGACTGGGCGAACGCGTCCGTTTTTTGTCTGACAAGTTTACCACAATGTTTTACATGAAATTTTTAAGCATTTTACCAAAAATGGTAAGGGTTACAGGCATGAAACCATAAGGCTCAAACCCATGTTTCGGATATCAGACTGGGCGGGTTACATGACTATAACCCTTACGATTTTTGGCACAATGTATAAGCATTGCATGTAAAATATTGTGGTAAACTTGTCTGACAAAAATGTATGCGTTCGCAGTCCGACACACTCAATATTTGACATTGACAGGCTGGCTTAAAACGCCGCTTTTAAAGGGTGTTTCAGAACTATAAGATCAAACTCTTAGGGGTTATTCAGGGCAACAGTAGAAAACATTTAAGTATAGGGATTCATGTGTGTTCAAAGTGTCACTACGGCACTACGGCCCTAAGACGCGTTAAAATTTAGAAAGACGATGAGTTGCCTCAATAAAATTTAATACACTTAATTTTTGCCTTTTTACATAATATCATCACGACAAAGTTATTAAATAAAAAACATAACAATAATATAATAATAATAAATAAAATTGTTAAATAAAAAAAAGCTATAAAATAAAAAATAAAATAATAAAATTTTTAAACATTGACATTTTGAACAGTTGTAATGATATTATATAATAAAGGTAAAAATTAAATGCATTATATCCTATTTAAGCAAATCATCTTTCTAAATTTTAAAGCGTTAAGACGCTAAGGGCCATATTGCCGCAGTGACACTTTACCGGACATGGGTTCCTATACTCAAATGTTTTCTATAGTTGCACTGAATAACCCCTGGAAGTGTGATCCCATAGTCCTAAAACGCCCTGTATATATGGCGGTATGAATATAGTATAGGTAGAGTTGTCAAAGGAGCCCCTTAAAAAAGGTTTAAGGTTAAGTGTTCTTATAATAAAGTTTATTTCATTACTGGCCCAGGGACTATTTCTTTGATAGCGTGACATTTTTAACGCCGGCTTTTTTCTTGAAACTCAATAACTCTCAAAACTTAATATAAATCTAGACTTTTTAAGTATAAACGTGTAAAATTTGATAATTTGTTTTGAAAGATGTAATAAAAATAAAAAAGGGCTACATTTCTTTTGGCTCTACCCAAAATTAAATTTTGATATTCTGTAAAAAAGAGTGATTCTTATTAAAAAAAAGGCAAATAGTTGATTTTGTAAGGACCTTTAATTAGCAGGTTAAGTTTTTATTTATTTATTTTGTGTATATGTGTCGCAGGTCGCAGTCAAATGGTAATTTTTGGAAAATGGCTTCTTTCTTGGCAAATGCTTCTTGACTAGTCAATGAGCATTTGATTCTATTTTCCTAAGCAATTTTTAGACAAATGTAAATAAAAATATTTGCATAACCAGATGGTACAATGCTGTCACATTGGGGGTTATGGGTAGTTCTAGTTAGTTAAATATTTTTACGTATACACGTTAATACGGTAATTTTGGAGATTCTGAATATTGGAAGTATATTCTTCCCGGCAGTTTTATATATAAATACACGTAAACTTCTACCACTCTAGGCGAACATAAAAATTTAACCCGATCTAAAAATACTAAAAAGCCATAAAACAGTCCGTTGAAACCCAGCTGCATTTTGTTATGCTCCATATTTCATTTCGGAGTAATTTTCAATTTTAAAATAAAGCTTTTAGCTGGATCGACGCTTTTAATTTAAATAAATGATCCTACAATTTGTCAATTTTCCGATGTCTGATGGCTTTGATTAAAACGAACCCGATTATTTCTAAACAAACAGAAAAAGTCAATAAAACGTTTATATTTTTAGAATTTTATTTTTTGTTAAGGGTAAAAATATTTAAAAAGCATTAGAAATGAATAGTTTTAGGCAGTGTCGGCTCGTGAATCATTTTAAAAATGATTTACATTAATACAGTCCAAGACGGAAAAACTAAATTTTTATAATTTACCACAATATAACAAAAGTAGCAGATTTGTAGGGTTTCCATATAGGCATGCCCTAAAAATATTTCGATGTATACAGAAAAAAAAGGTATTGCTATAAAGTTAGTTAAAAAAAGTTTTTTTGGAACACTCTGTATATATCAAAATATAAGAAAAGACTTTTGTCATACCCTGTTAAATAACAGAAATATTCAAATTTGTGTCTCCAAGGGGTTGGGACTGTCAAAACTGTTTGCCGACTGAAAAAATATCTTTACCCAAGTAACATATATGTATCAAATTCAGCTTTTACAAAATGACAAAAGTTAAGTTTCAATTCATTAACCTTTGATACCTGGTACCTGCCAAAGCCACTATGAGTCAAACTTTATAGTCTTCCCTCGCTTCTATCTATGTTGGGAGCATGCACTGACAAACTTTCAGTTTTTACAAAATGAAGAAGGATTGCCGCTCACGGGCTCTTACTCTAAAAGCAATTAAAATATCTACAGTTAATTTTTTTAAATTTAAATTTGGCTCTATTTAAAGGTTCAGGAGCCAATCCCCCATCTAGATATGCGAAAGTAACGCTAGGTCAGCCCTCCAAACATCAGCTGACGGACGAACGTCCTGTCTTTAGGTCTCACTCATATAGAGCCTCTTTGGGTCCACTCAGTGAAGGCAAGTATTGTAGGCAAGCAAAAGCTCTGGGGCAAAAAATATAGTTGGGCCCCAAACCGTTTTTGACGAACTTAAAGCAACAAGAAAAAGGTCTTTACCGGTATGCATTGTGTTTACCCTATATTTTGGTTAGTTCTGTGATCCAATGCCTCAGTGCTGGCGAGTACGTGGGTGCACCGGTGCCAATGCACCCAAAGAAGTAAAATGGATGGTTTTGTATTTCTAAGGGTTTCTATCGTCTATAGGATTTTATTACTTTTTTGACAAGATGACTTAGTGAACTTAGTTATTATTGAAACAGAGTTACGTCTAATGTGTATTAGTGGAAAAGCATTGGACCCTGTATTTAGATTTTGGTTGCTATAGTTCTACGGTTATTAACTAATGAAGTAAATAATCCCAAAAACCTGTAGCTACCTGTTTTACTAAAATAACATTTTGAGAGATTCAAAAATAACAACCTGCACAAGCCCACAAAGCTGATAATTATAGCTAACGCTCCAATTAGCAGGAATACAAGTATTTTCAAAAGCGTAGTACGAATACTAAGACTTTAAATATTTTAAAATATTATTAATAAACAAACTTTAAGGTTGGATTAAATGTCAAAAGTGCATCTGTTTAGATTTTAAAGATAGTAAATTGCACCGGAACATCCAACAGAGTACTTTGTTTTAGTTGAACTATTCCAGAAATACGACTCAATAAGAGTTTTAGATTTTCCACTTAATAACGTCACGTTAAAGCTATAAAAGAAAAATAGCGCTTACTGATTGAGGGGCCTCTAGTTTCAAAGTGTACATGGCTCAATCACTTTTATTTGTCCCAGCGCACTATGGTTTCTGCGACCCAATTTTGTGGCCAAAATCCATTTTTTCAAATTGATAAAAAATTAATTTTGCTTGTTTACGTGGAAAGCAGATACATCATTGTTTAGATATATAGTGTGTTTATTCTTGATTTGTTCTTTTTTCTTGGGATACAGGAAGCTGAATTTAGTACCTCTCACATATTAATCAGTAGCCGTAAATAAATTGTTAAGTGACGCCAAAAGTTGTTAGTGTGGTGCTAATCTGTTTAAACATATATTTTCATTAACTACTAAGTATGTTTTTTAAAAAATATGTATTTGATAGAACTACCTAATTCTGTCCGTTTCAAATAAAATTAGTTTTCTTATTGGCTCATTTACTAATAATTTTTAAAAATATTTAATTTCTGGAAGGTTGAGAAAAAAAGGCTGCATTTGGCGGCAATATATTTCAGATTATTTTGTCTTTATTTGTGATTATTATTTTACATTCTTTACTTGCCATTATTTGCTACTTTACTATATATTTTTTACAGATATGCACTATTTTAAGAAAGAACACCTTTTAGAATTATGGTTGTAGGAAGGCGATAAATACGAAAAAAATTTAAAAATATTTAATAACCTAAATCAAAAGATCGAAATAAACATTAACTTATCTAATGAACCAGATGTCTGAAAAATTTGTCGCCTCTACCCCAATTTTGTAGAAAGATGGTGCCAAGCAGCACAAAACAAGGTGTATGTTCAAAATAAAAATTCTGCTTGGTTGGAAAAACAGATTGATATTGTATTTGACTTACGTACACCCTCAACATCTCCTTGTGGACCCAGGGTATCATTTTAGGAAAAATCGGAAAGAACTAAGGAAAGCAACGCAATTGTCTAATAAGACACATCATTAATAATAAAAGCTGCGGCTATAGCGGCCTGCCGACATGGGCCACACGATTTAGCATCACTTTTAAAAGAAGTGGATGAAAGTCTTTACCAGCTAGAAAAATAATAAAAATGCTAACCTTCCTAGAAAAAGAAACTTAAAATACCCTGTCAAAGAAGCGTTGGAGCTTATTTTAGATTTAGAATCAAATTTAAACAGGCAGCAATACCATAATATTCGATATGGTGCTATTTCATACAACTGTAATATACATGGTGCCCGGTAATTAATAATTTACCGTGAAATCATGGATTCCATATGCCAAATTATTAAGATCTAACCAAAGACTTATATCCAAAAGTTGGTAATAACAAAAATATAGGACATCAAAGTTAAAAAATATATTTTAAATTTTTGATGAGTGTTTATACGTTTTAAATATTGTAATAAAACACGGCATCTAAGAGTTTTTTGACATTAGCTTTTAAGATCAAGTTTTAGGTAACTTTTTGTGGAAGCAGGAGGGCGATACCTACTCTACTTGGAATTTCTCTAGAAAGTAGTAAGCTGGATGTACCATCTAAGTATACCAATTTAGTATTCTATATACTTTGTACACAAACAAGGTGTACTTTGTAAGAATCGCTATAAGCAACAGTTTCCGAAATATTTGCCTTAAAATTGTTTAATACAACCGAAACTACAACTGCCACATCATATACAAATGGTTAAATGTCGGACTTTTTGGCAAACATCTCGAAAACGGTTGATCAGAGCCATTATTATAAAGTATACCTTTGTTGTGTAAAAAGCATAGAGAGTTTAAATGTTTACTTAGAAAGTACAAAGTGGCACAAAAAAGTTGTATATTTTTATAGAAATTTAAAGTAGTGTTGGCAGCGCCCTCTAGCTTATACAAAAAAATATTATCAAATTTAAATAGTTTATGTCAAAAAACCTTTAAATAAAAAGTTTAATCAAAATATTTAAAAAGTATCAAAAAGTATCCAAATAAATTGGTTTTCTTTTTCTCTTTGACACCTTGTATATTGTGTAAAGGTGAAAGTTGAGTTTTTTATATTATTTAATATTATTGGTTTGGGAAAAACCAATTTTTACTTGTAAGTTTTTAATTGAACGCATTTATTAATTTTGGCCAAAAAATAGGCTCCCAGAAACCATGATGCAGCGCAAAATCACTTTGTTCCTGGTAGAAAATATATACAAGTTCAAGTGTTTTATTAGTTACTTTTTTAAGTAATCTCAGTTAAAAAAATCTTAATTAACAATTTTTGTTATTATTTTCTCTCATGGTCTTTTTATTAGTTCTTTAAGTGATTTAAAATGACGTGTTTTATAAGTTTGTTCTTGGTCCCCATGCAACAATAGTATCTATAACTTTATATTACTAAAAACGTTTCTATTTAAATACCTGTAATTTTAAAAATAAATCTATGGGTATATTACTTGTTAAAAAAAAATATGTTACGTTTTTTTTATTGTTTAGTTCGCCTCTTTTTTCATATATGTTTGGTCCTAAAAAGTTCGTCGCACCGTATGCGCGTTGGACAACCACAATATTTTTTAAAATTAAAATATAAATGGCGAAGTGTGCATATTCTTGGTAATGATTACGACCATTCGTCATAACTGCGCAGGTCTGTCAAATTTTCGCAAAAAGAGTGGTTGGCTTTAATGTAAATCCGTCACACAAACAGCAGAAATACGTAAGTAATGCATATTTTTTAATAAATTATGGTGTTTAAAATGCTTATTGATCTAAATTTTTCTGGGAGCATAAAAAAATGTAAAAAATTATATATGTTCTATCAGACTGGTCAACTTTTAAAAAATTCAAAAAATTTCCGTCGGACAACCAGTCTCTTGGAAAACCACTCACTTGAATAACTGAAGTAAGTTATTAATCTTTTTTAATAAATTATGGTGTTTTGGGTGGTATTTTATCCAAATTTTACTGTAAGCATAAAAAGAACAAAAATTTACTATGTTCTAATGGACAATTTAAAGACTAAAAAGTTTTAAAAATGTCCGTCGGACAATTTGACTGTTCATGGATATGGTAATGGCTTAATGATTGACAAGTATAGCTCTGTTGGTAGTGACCATGATCCTAGTTGTTTTATGTTTAAATTTTGTGTACATGAGACGTACCCAATGTGAAATTTTCTGGCTTTACAGTGGACACTGTTTCTACTTTTCATTGCAGATTACTATTAAGGAAGTAATGACCTATTATTTAAAATAAATAAATGTTACAAAAAAATTTTAAAGCTGGGACAAAAAAGTAGATTAACTCACATTTTTCAGCGATGGGTTTAAAAAATAAATATTTTTTTGATCATGACTACATCCATAACAGAGTAGGCCAACCTAAAAAGAATGTATTATATTTAATTTATTGGTTATTTGTTTAAATGTTGTAAATAATTTTTTACAAAATTTGAACCAAAAAATGTGTTAATAAATCATTATTATTTTTCTTCATAAAATATGATTAAAAAACACAATCATATGTTGATTTAGGTCAAATACTGAAATCCTGTATTAGAATTTTGAATTTCAAATTCATATTTTGCTCAAATTCATCTCTACGGCGCGGCGTCTATCTTCTTTCCTAGGGGGCCCACAGACGATCAATATTATGGCGCCAAATAATGTACAATAATATTGCTAGTCGTCCCCAGCAATGATATATTTGTGCAATGACTAAATTTTATGTATTGCAAAATCTAGTTTTGTTTTGTTACTACTATTTAAAACATGGATAAGAAAAAAGTAGCTGCCTAAAATATGTTTGAAAAAGAAGAAAAAACCTTTATTTCTTCTTCTATTGCTTTTTTTAATGTTTAAAAAAAAACTCTTTCTTATTTGAAAATTGAACTAATAGTGCAATATCATCCACACATGACACAATAAACCATTATTGCACAATAAAAATTAAACTGTTTTTATTTGACACAATATATTGTAAAACCTCTCAATATAAACCAAAAACGGTCAGTATTATTATATTATATGAAATATTGCGCAATAATATTGATCGTCTGTGGGCCGCTTTAATCTTCAAGTCAACGGCCAACATTCTGATCCGTTGAGCCGTATGTCAATATTGGCTCTACAATCGCTCTATGGATTGTCAGTTTTGTCCTGATTGAGATTTGGTTGGACCATAACAATGAATTTAAGATGCACACACTTTTCTGACCCTGCTGAATCCTATTTTTTTATCTTTGGACAAACCTAGAAAGCTAAAAGCCTAAATACTAACGTACCGGGGGTGTCTTAAGCGAGGTAAGAGGGAGTTTGTTGACACGGGACTTAAATACTTGAAGATTTGGGGGAAGGAAAGACCTCCGCGGGCAGCAGATTCCACAATTTAGAAACTCTAGGGATAAAAGAACGAACAAAATGAGAAGTTCGGGGCCTGTCCAGTTGGACCGTATAATGATGCATACGCGCGGAACCACGAGTTTCTCTGTTGGGAACCGTGAGTGGAGGAACTATACTGGACAATTATTCAGAGCAGAAGCCATGGAAGTACCTATAAAAAAGCGATAAATCCCCCACAGCCCGACGATGGGCAAGAGAGGAAAGCCTTTCTGTAAGTGAATGATCAGAAGAATCAGGAATGCTTAGGGTTGTGGGGGACGCCATGCCCCAGATATGAAAACAATATTCCAAAGGAGGTCGGATTTGGGACACATATAAAGTGTATAAGTTAGAAGCGGAAAAATACTTTTGGCTCGAAAGAGAAATCCAAGCTTTTTGAAGCTGCCGTGGCTATAGATACAATGTGTTTATGCCAGTTAAGGTTACTTTCAAATGTGACGCCCACAAGATTGAAGGTATCTTTGCTCTGTAAAACTTGGCCGTTCATAAGTAGAGGATGAGTATTTGATGACTCTTTTTGCGACAAGGAACATGAATGTGTGTGCTTCAAGAATGGCCGTCCACAATAACTGACATACGTCGATCAGATAGATAACTAGAGAGCCAAGTACAGAGTTTAGTTGAAAGACCATAGGAGGGAAGTTTATTAAGAAGTGCGGCATGCCAGACCTGGTCAAAAGCTTTGGATATATCAAGAGCAACGATCTGGGACTCACCTACTACCTACCTACCAGAAAAAATAAATTTTACCTATTGTCGTTCATAAGTGGTTTGGGGTAAATATTTTTAAGGAAAAAAATGGTACGCCACTGCATTTTTCTAAATTAAAAATATTTTTTGAATTCCCTTTTAGTTTATAACAAATTTTGTTTCTTCACTTTTTTGTATGTTAAACGGTTTTTGCATAAGGACAAATAGACCAAAAATTTTGGATTTTTTAAACGTCCTTTTAAAAAACTGGTCGCATGGTCCAAAACTAATAAATACAAAATTTTACTCTGATTGGTAATCTACAGTGCGAGTTGTAACTAAAAATATGAAAAATGACCATGAGTAAAGTGACTTTATTTTTAAAAATAGGACAAAATGTTATAAGTAAATGTTGTAGAGAATTAAATTTTATGTCAAAATTTAAAGTTAAAGAATTAAAGTAAAAAAAAGTTTTCAATTTTTACATTATGCATTAACAGTTTTTAAAATACTTTGCTTAAGGCATCGGATTTTTTAAAAATATATTTTTTTTTAAATATTTATCCCTCTTGCCCATTATTTAAGTTGTGATGTGTAATGTAAAAAATTGGGAATTACATTTTTTTTACTCTCATGCTTTAACTTTAATTTTTAACATAAAATTGAATTCTCTACAATATTTACATATACAATTTTGTTCTATTTAAAAAAATAAAAGTAGTTAGTTCCTGGGCATTTTTTATATTTTTATTTATAACTCGCCCTGTATAATACCAGTTGGAGTAAAATCTTGTATTTATTAGTTTTAGACCATACGATCAGTTTTCCCAAAATTTCGTTTTAAAATTCAAAAATTTTTGGTCTATTTTAATGCGCCTGTTGACGGCGCCTTTTTGCACTGATGGTAGGACAAAGCGGCGCGGTATGATAAAAGGTTTTTTTAAATATAAAAACGAGTGGCGGTATTTTGTTTATAGTTTCATGATTTCTCTTTTAAATTTTACGATTTTAGTGTCTTTTCCAATTCTTTATATGAATTGAATTTATTTTTTCTGCATCTTTTCTCTCTTTTCTCACGTGGGTTCGTGTGTTATAATCTCCAATAATAAAAATCCGTTTACCTATATTTACCTATAAAGCTCTCTTATTTTCCTTAGAAAAAATATTTTTCTCATAGGCTTATCGTATTCTCTACTTGATCTTCTTTGATCCTCATGTTTTCCCTATATGGGTTTAAATTTACATAATGTCAAAATAAAACAGAATATTTAGATAAAAGTTCAATAGATCGATTTGAGTTTTATTTGAGGTAAATGGATAAAAGCCAAGTTGTCCACAAATACATTGCTACAATTTTAAATAAACTTTTGTTTTTAAATTAACTTGTTATTTAACTAAAAATCCAGGGTGGGCCTTAACTGTATGAGCAGTTTCAATGTTCAATAAAACAAACATTACAAAGTGACACATATTTTATTGATATTATTTTAAACTACAAATAATGGAAATTTTTATGCCTTAAAAATTATGTTGTCCAAGTGACGTCCCTCATGTTACTGACATTCTTGAATCTGGAGTTGCATATTTTCAAAAACTTGGTTACAAGTTGCTCGCGGAATGTCGTTTATTTCCCGCACAATGTTTTGTTCCAACTGGTCCTATGTTATCTTCATAGACCCTTGATTTTAGGTAACCCCACACTGCCACAGTATTCATATCCATTTGTTGAAAGAAATGCTTCCTGGAAGACTCATCTCACGAAGGGGTGATATTCAATGGCCTTCGGAGCCCGGATCTTACTCAAAACGATTATTTTCTGTGGGGTTACCTAACATCAAGGGTCTATAAAGATAATCCAGTCATATAAGACCAACTTAAACAAAACATTGTACGGGAAATAAACACCATTTCGCAAGTAAATTGCCGCCAAGTTTTTGAAAACGTAAGGGGCGTCACTTGGGCAACAATATTTAAGTCACAAAAATTGTCATTATTTGTTGTTTAAAATAATATCAATAAAATATGTATAAGTTTTGTAATGTTTGTTTTATTGGATATTGAAACTGCTTATACAGTTAAGGCCCACCCTGTTTTTATTTAGAATTTAAATTTCTCTAAGATTTATACAAAGTGTACATTTTATTAAGGAACATCCTGTATTGATACGGTTGACGATGCAAATTTAAAGATGTATCCTTGGAAGCAGTGCCGTTCCGGGGTTTTGTGTCACCCCATGCATAAAGAGGAAATGCCGCCCCCCACAGGATAAAACATTTTTTGAAGAGCAAAAAAATTAAAAAAGGTCTCCACTTTTTCCATGTCGCCCCCACTGGTTCAAAAAAACTTACATTGCCGAAATGCCGCAAATAAGTTGTAGCATTAACTTGTAAATTAATTTATATTATTAGATTATAAGTAATTAGTCTTTAATCCATTAGGAGGAGAAATTAGGCCAGCCCATAGACAGGTCTTTAAATAGACATATTTGGGCTTTCTGGGAAAAATTTTTCCCGGTTCTCCTGTTTTTATTGCATGCAAATCATTTATGTATAATTTTTTTTTGTTTTTTTTCTGTATGTAATAAAAACCTTCATGCATTCATTCAATGCTAGTAAAAGGGTCACGAAATTCATATGGCACTGTGTAAAGTGACCTTAATTTCCTGTTTTTAAAGGAACTATTTTGTAAGTTGTTAACGCTGGTACGTGCTATACTATTTACCTAAAATGACTCTAAAACTGTGATAAAACTCCTCCAATAAACCGACAGGTCTAAAACGAAAACATAGAACACACTCTCCTGCATTGAAGTCTCACACACATGCGTTTATGAATAATTATTTTAGGAATTAAAAATACTAACTTAATTATATCACCGATACTCCAGACTCCAGCTACGACATACGTATCCGTTTTCTTTGAGAGCCCACCTTTTTAAAACCAGGGTATACACTGTCATGCAAAGCTTAAACGCACTTGCATGAAAGCAAATGTCAAATGAAAGTTTTGATACACACGTTTCAGATGTACCTGTCAGTTCAGCGTCAGTTTTGGCAGCTGGTGGTGTGATCAACTTGAACATAAGCGTAATTTAGCAAAAATATTTTTATTTTTGTCAATGTATTCATTACTTTTAACTTTCCAAAAGCATGGATAACCTTGGTACATATCTAAAAATCACGCAATAAATCTTCCAGGTGCCAAAGAGCCATTTTGTTAACTCAAAACCAACAATATAACCTCGTAAACGACGGTCCTAAACTGAAACATTAACGACACACGAAAATTAAACTCGGACATCGAGTCGCTTGCCAAGCCAGATGTTTAGTTTTTTAATACACACGGTCAAGTTTGCGCGCGAGCTTTGGTTTTTTGACAGATGTGACAGTTTTGCATGACCGTGTATACCCCGGTAAAGGGTTACCTAAAGTTTTTAAACTTTATTTGCATCCAGTTTTACAAAAACTTTTCCAGATTAGAAATATTTTACGAAAAATTTAATTTGCAGCATTTTTTTATTTAAGCATTTTTTATTTTAAAAATTGCTGTTTTTTATGCTCAAGTTTTCTTGCAGCTGTCCACCTATTTTGCTAAATATTTTAGTGATTTTTAGGGTCTAGGTATACCAACCGTAAACTATTTTAACTGAGGATTTAAAATTGGTAAGGAATATATTGAGATCTTAAAAACTGTAAGAAATCGAAAGATGGGTAAAACAGAAATGTTATAGTAATTGGGCGCATTCAGGAGAACTCAGCTGCTTAGCCGCTGGGTAAGCGGAGTGTCAAAACTGTCAAATTAAACCAATAGGATGGCTTTATTTTGACAGTTTTGACACTCCGCTTACTCAGCGGTTAAGCGGCCAAGTACTCATGAATGCGCCCATTCAGTTACTAATTTGATAGGGTGTATATCTTGTTTGGTTTTACAAATATATAAAAAAATAAAAATATGCATATTAAAAAAACGGCTTTTTTATTTTTAGATATATTTAGAATCTGTGAAAAAGTATAAGGACAACTTTTTAGGAGCAATGCATCACTGCATTTACATTTTAATGTTAGAGAAATATTTTATTTTATTTGCAAAATATTACAAACAGATCTCTTTCCCGTGTAGGCCATGACTGCGGGGACCATTACCGTTTAACTTTCAATTATGGGATACCTACTGTTAAGCTGTTTTGGGGTTTGAAAGTTTTCTTGCATGACGTTTTTCTTGCTGTAATTTATATTGCATGAAATTTCTTGCTACGCTAAGTGGTTTTGACAATAAGGTGTACCAACTTACCTAAATTGAAAAACAACCTAATGCTTTTCTAAAATTTTTAAGAAATAAATACACAAATGAATTTTTTATTTTTTATTTACAGTTATCCTTTAACCAACACTCGACGCTCTTCTAGGTTAAGTTTTTTGTCTAGTGACATTTTTTTTGAGGATGGTATATTAAAAATCACCAAAATAATTACCAAAATTGCAGAGTTGGTTCAAGAAAAATATGGCGTTATTCATTTCTTTTTTATTCATATTCTTTTACATGAAAGAAAAAGTTTTGAAAACATAAAAATGCGCGTGCGTAGATAGAAAAATTGCAGCAAGAAAACTTTCATGCAAGAAATCTTTCAAACTGTAAAAACATCTTAAAGCCGTTTTTACAGTTATAAAGATTTCCAACATGAAAGTTTTCTTGTTGCAGCAATTTTTAAAAAGAGAGAAATGCGCTTGCGCAGATTAACTGTCAAACTGTAAAAACAGCTTTAGGAAAGTCAATGCAAGAGTAGGTACTTCTAACCCATATAACTTATGTATTCAATAAAATAAAGATTCACTCAGTGTGCAAAAGTACGATTAAAGTTAATTGTGGTAATAATTAACTTATTTATCATAAAATTTAATATAGGCTGTAAATTTTTTTGTTAAAAAAATTGGAAGGCCGACACATGCTTCTTTCTAATCCTATCGAACACGATTTTTGAATCTGATTCTCTAAAGGTCAAGTGATTATATGTTTTTATGACCGCGACGCATACATCCAATCCGATATCGGATAGGACGTCACGTTAAACTTATCATAAATCGGTGGTCCCGATAGTAGAATAAAAAAGTAGGATTCGTGCGGCTGGCCTAAATCTCATAAATAACGTTGTTGTTCATTAATTACGCAAGACATTTAGAGAGGGAAGGAGTCGAGGTGAATCTCGCCAAATCTCACCATGGGGGAGGAGGATCTGTGCAAATATCACGTAATTTTTCTGCAGCTAGAAACAGGAAAAATATAGACTTTTGGGGCAGATCTTCCCCAAGGAAAAGGTGATGCACTTTACTTTTTCTTTCTCTTCAAAATTATTTCCTCTACAAAATCAATTTTGGTTTGAGAAATGGTGCCTTTTTACATTTCCATAAATCCATAAATATTAGGAGAC